>VZSE01005694.1:3523651-3623639 GCA_013398275.1 Promerops cafer
ACGGAGGGCGGCCAGCCGGCGGCGCCCGGCCGAGGGGGATCCCTGGGCCCCCCGCTGCTGCTGCCGCCGCCGCCGCCGGCGCTGCTGCTGGCGGGCCCCCCGGGCAGAGCGTGCCTACGGGCAGTGCTGGCGGACTCGCGCTTCTTCCTGGTGTGCATGTGCTTCCTGACCTTCATCCAGTCCCTCATGGTCTCCGGCTACCTGAGCAGCGTCATCACCACCATCGAGCGGAGATACAGCCTCAAGAGCTCGGAGTCGGGGCTGCTGGTCAGCTGCTTCGACATCGGGAGCCTGGTGGTGGTGGTCTTCATCAGCTACTTCGGGGGTCGCGGGCGGAGGCCGCTCTGGCTGGCCGTAGGGGGGCTTTTCATCGCCCTGGGCGCTGCACTCTTCTCCTTACCTCACTTCATCTCTCCGCCGTACCAGATCCAGGAACTGAACTCCTCCGTCAGTAACGAGGGCTTATGCGTGGCTGGCAATGGCACTGCCAAAGAGCAGTGGGACTCGTCGGCCTGCGTCAAGGACACCGGTGGAAATGACCACTCTCTCTATGTAGCTTTATTCATTTGTGCCCAAATCCTCATTGGCATGGGCTCGACACCCATCTATACCTTGGGACCAACCTACTTAGATGACAATGTCAAGAAAGAAAACGCCTCACTTTACCTAGGTAAGGCAACTTAAGTACCTGGGTACTTTGAATGCTGAACCCCCAAGTCTCTGAGGGGCCAGTTACAGGTACTTCTGCCTTAGTTCTTCTGAACAACATGTGTGCTAAGTTTTCCTTTTCAAATGACCTTTTGAAGTAAAATTGCCATGCTTTCCTGTTTTAAAATGTTTTGTGGCATGGTGAACAGTAGTAACGGGCGAAGCTAACGCAGCGTGCCTAAAAGCAGTTGTACTCACAGCCTCTTGCACGGGTAATAGAACAACAGAGAAAGGCGTCTTTTCTGATGCTTTTCAGCACTTGGCAATAGTCGGTGACTTTTTCAGAAAGCAATGCTAAAATTTGCCATGCCCTTTCAAGTTTCTTTTTGCTAATACAGAAGCTTTATATTTCTAAATTCTGCTTGCTGTGCCTTTAGCCTAAAGTCTCTATAATGTTAATGTTCAATAAGCACTTTGAGAGATTTTTGGCATGCTTCGTTTTACTTTTCCAGCATTCAATTGCCTTGAACTAGCAATGAATTTTGACTGGCATTGATACATCGTCTGGCATCTCAGAGTTAAAAAAGCATCGATAAACCAGCATGTAAAACCTTCAGGGTTGAGTTTGGCTAGGGCAGCTCGAGGAGCACAACGAAATGAGAGTCCAATCTGGCATACGTTCTTCAGCAGGTACAGACAAGTCTTCTTGATAGTTGTGCGATAGTGGGAAGAAAGGGTGTCTCAGATAACTGGGTACTAAACTGTATTGGAGTTTAATCGTGATAGTTTGTGTAATGTGTGAGAAGATTAACTGCTCCCTGACTTTGCATTAGCACCTTACATGCTTCTGTAAGAAATGAACCTCATGTACCCCTTCAAATTCTTTTCAAATAAAGAGAGGCACCTGGGGGCTGAGAGAGCTGTTGAAGGGGTTTTGGATACTTACTTACAAATTACCATTTGCAGTTCAATTTTCTTTGGCTTTACAATAGCCATAGAGATAATAATTGCATGTAAAACACACATTTATGGAAGTTACACACTTGTGGAGTGTGTGTATAACTACTTTACTGAACAAAAGTAGTGATCCGGATCAGTGTTTTTATTCTTTTTGACCTGTTTTTTGGCAGTTTGACTGTTCCCTGAACTGTTTTAAAGCCGTGCACAGTCTGTGTGCAGTGTCTTGAAAAAGCCTGGGGCACTGCAGGTTTTTGGAAGGAGGGAGAAGTATTCACTGCATTGCTAATCTGCATGATGAAGTATTTGACAAAGTGTTTTTTCCCTCTCTTCTATCTGAGAAAGGTTAAGTGGTATGGAAATTAAGATTAACCTAGCATCGACTTTATTGGCAGTATGAAAAAACAAAACATCTCGTTACTGGGATTTTAAATTGTAGTTTGGAACTTCTTCAAGTAGGTGATCTCACACAGTCCTCGAAAACGAAAAAAGAAAAGGAAATGGAAATGCTGTAGGTGAGGAGTGAAGGGTAATAGAAGTGAACGGTGAGAGAAGCGGAAATCTTTCTTCAACAAAGGGGAAGGCAAGGTCAATGAGGGGAAATCCTCACTGTGCAGGAGAAATGATGCCTACCACTGATGCACTTCTAGCACAGGAAATAGTAATGAAATGACTCAGGTAACTTTAATTGCAGCAAAGTTAACAAAGGTAAAAGGCACGAGCAGCTGGGTAGAATCCATGTGACCCTGTGCCCGCCAGGCACTGAAGGCAGCTTTGATCTGTACTGGGAGGACCCTTGTAGAGTCGAAGTTCATTTTTAGTGATTCAGGAGAGCAAAGATGAGTACACCCAGCTACAGTGTACGTGAAAAATTTATGCCTGTGAATTGATTGTGACCACAGGGAGAATTAAAATGAAAAAAAAAAAAAGTGTGTTTAAATATTGAATAAAATGTACTATCACCTCCATTCAGTCTTAAAGCTACTCAGGGCTAGAAGTAGTGTTTTCTGCTGTTGGAAATCTTGGTATTATCTTTTTTAAATAATACGGAGTTCTGAGGAAACTTTTAATGTGTTAACGTTTAAGTATTTGCCTCACTTTAGGTATAGGCCAGTGACTTTTTTAGGGGCAGGAGTAAAATCTGAGGTTTTGGAGGAGAAAGAAAAAGAGCACCGTTTGGCACGTTGATGTGAGCAAACATGTTTTTGTTGGATCTTCTCAATGGTTTGGAATGTTGCGTGTCCTTGAGGAGAGGGATTTGTGGGCAGCAGACAGCCCAGCCAGGTGCAGTGATGGGATAGAAGTGGCCCGGGCATGGCTCTGCAGGCTTGCCACCTCACATCCTGCGTTACGCAATGCCTGGTTCTCCAGGTCGTGTGATTCTGTTACTGGGGAAAACTATGCAAGTGATGTCAAGACGTAAAATGTATGTCTGTGTGTAGGCATGAGCTAACAAAAAGTCTTGGAGTAGGCCATGGCAGTTGAGGATTTAAAAAGAGAAGAAAGCCCTGGGAAACACATCCCAGTCACACAGATCCATGTGTTTGAGTGAGGACAGCTAATTCATAGAAAAGGTATCCTGTAACACGAAATGGAAGGTCACTAACGTGTTTGTTCGTAATCATGCTGGTATTGCATTCTATGTTTTTCTTCCAAAGGAAGATAAATATATATGTGTACACCTCATAAAAGGTTCACTGAGCTTCAGAACTGATGAGCTTTTTGCCCTGCAAGTGTGGCCACTAATAGTAGGTCAGTAAAGCCCCCCTTGGGTATCACTAATCTTTATTCTGCAAAAACTCACCTTATGTGGCTGTGGGAGCTATCTTATTTATTTTCCAAGTTAATCCAGCTCAGGGCTCGAGTGGCGATAGCATATCCTCTTAAGTGTAGGCATGCAAGCTCAATGTGGACAGCTGTTTTAACATTCCTGGCTGGAAGTCCTCCTCTCAAAAAACATATTTGATGCTTATACAGAGTCTCTTGGCTGCCTACACTAAAGTCCATCTGTCAGAATGGCACAGTGCCAGTTTACAAGGTGCTATGTCATTTTTAGTAGGACAAAGGTGCCAAGAAGGGATGTGTATTTGGGCTGCCCACATAGCAGTGTGTGAGCTCTTCTGTGGGATGTTTCTTCCTTGTGAAGCAGTGTCACCTCCAGGTCCTCCGCCCCTTAAACTTGACAGTACTTGGATGCCCTGATGCTAGCTTTGAGAAATGTGTGACATGAGGCTTGAAAACAAGTAGTGATTGTAACAGGTGCCTAGGAAATGTAAGAACCGGTTCCCTTAATCACAGATAATCCAAAAAGGAAGTTGCACACTGTGTAAAAACTGGGCAGTCACTAAGTGGTCTTTGTCTTTTCCAGAGTCTCTCCCTTCTGTGCTCAGCTTATCATGATGTCTGTTGTCAGCTGCCTAATGTGTGCAGGTTCTTCTTTTAAGTATTTATCCAATTAAATGAATTGCAATTCAATTTGAATTGGACTTCCTGAGTCCTGTTTTGTACTCTTGATGGTGTTTCTGCTACTTGTCAAATTCTAGCACTTAAAACACTGTGATTTTTCTAAACACTGTGGGTTTTTTTGTAGGGATCCGACAGTTTGTCCTGAATGTGAGTTTGCCTTGTATTATATCAGGATTTTTAAGCAGTTTTTTAAAAATTAAGTGTGGCACTTAGAAGTTTTATTAGTGGCGTTACAGTGCCTGAATAACTTTTTAAATATTATTCTTCTTTTGTAAGTGGATCTTGTTAAAAAAAAAATGAATTTACCCTAAAAATTCACACATAGAGAGGCAGTATTAGGTTTTAGAGAAATATTGCATTAATGAAAATATTCCAGCATTCAGGAATGGCTTTTACCAGTACCCCCCCACAAATGACTAGTGGATAAATTGGTCATTGTGCTAAGGATGTTTTATTTCAGTTTCCAGAATACTGTAGGCTGGTTAGGATATGATTTGAGAAAAGTGTCTCAGTTTAATTTCATGCAGGCTGTCCCTAGGTTTTGGAACAAACTGGAATTACAAAATGCAAAGATAAAGGTTTTATGAGATAGTGGCTGAAAAATTGGATACACCTGTGCAAATGGGCTTGGTACAGATAATGGCTGAAAGCCAGGGTAGTAAAGTCATTTCATAACCTGGAAAAAAAAATACTTAGACAAGTTTCAAAAATATTTTGGACTCCTGCTTTGTTTTCATAAGGATTGTTTGTGGGTTGCTGTTTCTAGCATTAGGTAAACCATTTCACTGTGACTATATTCTGTCTGGAAAACACCTCCTTACCGCTGTTTTACAGGTGGATGTTCTATGCACGTACGTTTTATGTCTGTGTTACAGACTTCCCCAAAATCTTTATATACATATGTATGATGACTGTATTTATTATATTTCTAGTTAAATCTACCCCTATATCCACATCCCACTTGAAAGGAGAGGGCAGGAGGGGAAGCTTCACATCAGAAACCCACCACCTCTGCCTGCTGGGTCTCAGGGCATAGCCCAGCTGCCAAACAAGCTAGATCTCTGTAACATGCTGTTGCTTGGATGTTGGCACAGGAAGCACTGGATTTTTGTGCCACTTTGATCCATCTTGGTCTGGCTGCTTCTGGGGTTATTAATGTCCCTGGGAGACAGGAGCTGGAGCACACTGGGGGCATCAGGTCCTTTATGTGGATGCTACAAGGTCATTGAGGTTTTCTGAGACAGTATCAGCTTTCTAGCTGAGCAGAAGGGACCATCTAGAAGTAGGGAAACAGCTGATCAGCATTTAATTTTATTCTCACCATTCAGCTTATGACCACTTTTGGTTTACTTTTGGAATATGCTTCCTGCTTCCTGATATCCAAAAAGGCTAGTTTCCTACAGGGTTTTCTCAGCATTGATCCCTACAGTTGGTAAACCCTGCAGAAATAGTGCATTTATTTTTATAGCATGCCTGTGAGAAGGCAGATTTTTTTGAATGAAAAATTGAGGCAAAAGGGTGTGTTCACCAGTATTTTTTATTGCTTGCTCTGTTTTCCTTGTAAAGGGGAAGTGTGCCGGCTTATTTCTTAAATACATGATTCTGCTTTATCTGAGAGAAGGCCACATCTTGTTTTATGCAGAGGCAAGCACTAAGACTTGATCTATCAGCAGTCTGTTTTTGTACAAACCTGGGGTGCATCAGGCACAGCCGGGCAAGGGAGGGGATTGTCCCCCTCTGCTCTGCAGTGGGGTGGCCTCACCTTGAACACTGTGTGCAGTGTTGGGTACCACAATATAAAAAAAGACATTAAACTATTAGAGAGCATCCAAAGGAGGGTGATGAAAATGGTGAAGAGCCTTTAGGGCAAGCTGTATGAGGAATGGCTGAGGTCACTTGGTCTTTTCAGTCTGGAAAAGAGGAGGCTGAGGGGGAACATCATTGCAGTCTGCAACTTTCTTGTGAGGGGAAGAGAAGGGGCAGGCACTGATCTCTTCTCTGTGGTGACCAGTGACAGGACCCGAGGAAATAGCCTGATATTGTGTCAGGGGAGGTTTAGGCTGGATCCAAAAAAAAAAGGGCTCTTCACCCAGAGGGTGGTTGGGCACTGGAACAGGCTCCCCAGTGAAGTGGTCACAGCCCCAGCCTGACAGAGTTCAAGAACTGCTTGGACAATGCTCTCGGGCACATGGTGTGACTCTTGGGGATGGTCCTGTGCAGGGCTATGAGTTGGACTTGATGACCCTTGTGGGTCCCTTCCAACTCAGCATATCCTGTGATTCCATGAAATGTGTGTATGAAACACACACTTGTTTTGTTTGCACACTCAGCTGGGCAGCACTAGTAGAAGGCTGAGCTCACTTTGCTCTCGGCTAGGGGTACGGAGCATCTTGGGACGCAGGTGAAGTGACTGCAGCTCTTTTTGTGCATATGGATTATACTGCTTTCTCCCACAGGTGATTTAACACTCAGAGGGTGCAGTATTGTGCTTCTCTGGCACTCTGTAGCATCCCTTTTTTATGTTAAAATGCTGATCAGGCAGCTGGCACACTTCCTGCACAATTCCTAATAATTGCTTACAGTAGCACTGTGCAGTTTTATTGTCCTTTCCTATAACCGAGGAAGTAGAAAGATAGATTTTTTTTCTTCTTCACTTTAGATTACTACTCCATAGGTGGACTGATACTTCTTTTTCACACTGTAATCCTAGATACCATTTTATTAAGCATTTAGTGAAACTGGGGTTTTTTGTCCATTTAAGCAATGTGTACATACAGTGAGTTCACTGAAGAGTGGGGGGCAGCCTTTGCGCTGAAGTTTTCTGCCTGAAGGATTTAATGTCGTGAGTGATATATCTTCACTTGCTCTGCCACTGTCGTGTCCCTTAGGGATGCTTTCTGCGTCTCTCCAGTTGTGTCCTTGCCATGAGCTATGGCATTGTTCACAAGCAGCTGTACTGAAAAAGCATCACTTCCAGTAACTGGCAAAATGCAGTTTGTCCTTCTTAGGACCAAGAAGAGACTTAGGCACATGCTTCCCTGATTGTCTCTTTCTCTTTGTATTAAAGGACAAAAACTGGGTTGGCTCCAGGGTTCTGAAACTCACTGAATTCCCAGGCCCAGTTGTTTCCCTTGCTTAGCATTTGTCAAAATGGTTAGCATTTTGTTTCTGAGCTTAACAGTGCCCTTTTCACCCACTTGAGCTTGGGAATAGTGTTTTCTTGGAGAGCAGCTCCCTTCTCTGTCAAGCTCTGCTGCAGGGCTGGTTTGTGCAGACAAGTGTCTCCACCTGCTGTGGTCGCGGAGCAGCTTGAAAACCTAGACATGAAAGTGGCCTTTAAGTAACAGCTTGTTTGTGGCTTTTGCCAGGAGCTGAAGGCTTGGGATCTAGTGTCTGATTACCTGGGGGCTGGAAACTTTAGCTGTCTGCTGGATATTCCGACTGCTTTCTAAAGGGTCACTGTAACTACTCCTGTTGCAGGTGGATTAGAGATGCTTTGTGTTTCATCCATTTTCCCTTAACTTTCATTCAGTGGCCGCCCCACCTGGGAGAACTTACTTGCTATGAAAGTGCTTATGCAGTCAAAAGAGAGGAGACTGGATTTCTCTGTACTGTCATTCAGTGACGCATGGGTTTCTGTCTTGGTTGTGCAGGAAGTACAGGCAATTTTATAAATGAGTCTCAGACTTCTGTTTCATCCTGAGGGCCAGCACCTAAAAAATCAGATTTTTAAAGGAGATGAATGGTATTTATCCATGGTTTTTAAAGGAACAGAAAACTAACTCAGTCGTATTAAACTTTCATGCTCTTGTTTTAATCCTACGAAGTCTTTTTTACCCTGATAGCACTTTTAAAACCCTTGTTTCTTGTGAAGAATGAACTCAGTTTTCCTTTTTTGTTGTTTTTACATGCCTTTCCTATTTATTTTGAAAACAGTTGAGGAGCCACCATGCAAAAATGGCACATATTTCAGCTGGTTCCCTCTGGCAGTTTATGCCACTCTCGACTGAAAAGTCAAAGTAAGCACTAGCTCTGACTTGGCTGCTGATGGATGGGGCAGTGCCACATGGACTCTGAGGGCCGGGCAGGCTGGTCACCTGCCTTCCTGTGAATTGTCACCAGAGCTGTCAGAATTTCAGCTTCCAAGTCCAAGGTTGTCTCTGCAGCCCCCTCAGCAGCTACAGGGATGCTGGGACGTAGTAGGGCTGTAATCGGAAAGCTCCGAAATGGCGCAGTTGGAAGAGGGAGCAAACTGTTGGCTTTCTGATTGCTGCTGTCCATGCTTTTATTCAAGCACCGTGGTCCTTTTTCCCCAACTCAGTTGGACAATCTGGGTACATGGGCTGGAGCTAGCAAACTTATGTCAGCAGACAGCTCTGCAGTGTGCATGCAGGCTGATTTCACCTGAGTCAGCCAATTCTATACTCCAACTCCTTCCAAGTGCCCAGAAAAAAATAGGACATTTCCTGTGATGGGAAAAAATATATCACTGCTCGGCAGCGTGGTGATGTATGGGCTCTGTCCTGCTCTGCTGCTGAACAGTTTGGGCATCTGTTGTGCTGTCACAAGGCCAGAAATTTAGACACTGCCAGCATTAACGAGAGAGCTAACGAACCTGAGGCTTTCAACTGCTTTTCTGCCACAAGGAATTTGTTCTTACCTGAGAAATCAGGAAGTGCAGACACAAAAATTCGAGTGTGATTTTATGCTGCCATTATACCTGATAATCTAATCAGAAAATACTAACTCTCATGTAAGTAAACAGCTGACTTGGCAGCAAAGACAAATTACACCAGTGAAAAACATCATGCTCTGGTATGAATTACATTTTGTGGTGAGTTTGAAGGAGATGCAGTCAGGGAATAAAAGGTGTGTATTTTTCCTTGTAATTTGAACAAGCAGGTAGATGAATTGTGTTACGTGAAGTGCTTGCAAAGCAGTACTGTGTGTCCACTAATTGTATGCTCCTGTGCTGTTCATGTTTGATTTTCTTCCCTATTTTCAGTACAGGTTTCTTTCAGCAGCTTGCTTCCTTTTCATTAGCTTGCTAGGATATTTTTGTAGTGCTTCCACTTCTTTCCTTGCTTATATTGACGTTAACACTTTACTTACATTGCACCATGCACAGTAGGATCTCAATCTGGTGGTTGCCCTCTGCACCTTTTATCTTTGATGTTCACTGGATTAGAACGAAATCCTCAAGAGCGTCTCAGCAGTGATTTTCTTAAAATCCAGCTGCTCTGAAATCAGCTACCAGCTCTTCAGTTTTTTTGAATTTAGCAAGGTTTTGTGAATTAGCAACACCTTTCCATATTTACCTGTTTTCAGTCAACTTCTTCGAAGTGACAAAAATTAAATCCTGGCAGGGTTCCCCTGTGATTCTACCCTTTTCTTTCTGTATTAATTAAGCTATCTTCTAGAGTCAGAGTATTTCAGATAATGCATCCATTAGCTGAGTGTATCTTCTGATACCTTGTGATCTGCTAGTTAATACTTAAGTTGTAGTTTACTCCAGTGTTGTTTCTGGATTTCTTCACAGCTGTTGACTTCAGGTGTCATGTAGGCACTGAAAGGTGCTAGTGTGCTTCTGAAGTCAAGTGCTTTCAATCACACCTTGGTTCCTGCTTCTCCTTTTTTCATTCTCTGATTAGATTAAAATCTGAATACCTGGCCCATTTCAAGTAATGCATTTTTGTAGATAATCCAGAGTAGACAGGGAAATAGTTGTGAGGTCTGCTGTGGTGGCTGCTAACCTGTGATTACTTAAACAGAATGTGTCAAGCAAGCCTCATTTGCATCCACAAATATCTAAAGGAAATACTCTGGAAGATGTTATCTGATATTGCTGTGTGTTAAGCTCTCCCTGTACTTGAAGAGAAATTGCTGTATTCAGCTGAGCTGTTAACTCAGTAGATTTTGCTTTTTATAACAACTGAAAACACCATCTTTTCCGTCAAAGGTTCCAAAGGAGTCATCTCATAGGCTCAGAGGTCAAACCCACGTGAAATTCTTGAGCACAATAACCTGTGGATGCTGGTTAGGTGGAAACTTTCAGCTGAAAAAGCCCCAAGAAGAGTGAAGGAGAAGAGGAGGTTGTGTCATCAGCTTGGGATGTCAGTGCCTCTTCTGTGTGTTCCAAGGCAGTGAGGGACAAAGCCAGAATGGACTCTGGTCAGGAGGCACCTGCCAGGGACAGTACCTGGAGCCCATGGGAAGGGCTGAAGATGCTGCTGTGAGTGTCTGTGGAGTACAGGAAAGTCCCTAACAATGCTGGGGAGTTTTGGCAATGCAGAGAACAGAGAAGCTTTGCTTCTGCCATGCTTTTCTTCCTCACAGAACAGCATTTTCCACTTTTGTCCAAAGTGCCTCTCCATGCCATTCATTGGTGCCTGCCATTTCAGTAGCTGGAGTTTAAAAAGTAGTAGCAAAATAGTTTTTCATTTTGTGAATTTTTAATCTAAATTTATGTTTCTGCTTGTTAATTCATCCCAGTGAAGGAAAAAGAGATTTAATGAGGAGCCTAACCTTCTAGAGTGCAAATAGCTTCAGTAATACTCCTGTTTAAAAAAAAGTAAAAAATCTGTTACATAATAATAGAGTCTGTAATTGTTGTAAATATGATGGCTAGTGTATATCAACTTGATTTAATACAGCTGTCTAGTGACAGAAATAGTGAAGGTATCCCTAGGGAATTTTTATAGTCACAGGAGAAAATAGCATATGAGCTTTTTGAGTCTACAGTATAGTAGTGCTGATGCACATCAATGTAGGCATTTATCTGGTAAGTTATATAATTGGCCTAAAATAAGAATTTTTAAAAACTGTTTCTTCTGCTAATAGCATGACCTAGGGAAAGAAGTGGGATTTAGGCATTATCTGAAACACCTGCTAGTTTGTTACCACACCTGCACTGTGTTACTGGAGGAATATTAGTCCTGTTACACAATGAGAGTAAAAAGACTCTGAACTCAGCACTATATTGTTGTAATGAAATGCCATACTGTAAATAATTTTTCAAAAGCATAGCTGAGGACTGAGTTGATGCTTGAAGGAAGAGATGTACTCTAAATTATAGTTCCTAAGTAGCTATTGCACTATTATGATACATAGAAGTTATATATAGTCATTGACCTCAGTGACTGAACAGTTTAATGATATTGTGATTATAATGTCAAGGGTAGAGCTGGCTGGTGCGAATTTCTTTGACTGCGGAAGCAAAGTAGGCAGTTGGGATCCATGTGTTTACTCCTATCCATGGCTTCTCCAGAACCTCTGGGAGGAGGAAGATGAGCACTTCTCAGAGTGCCCTCTGCATTTAGGAGTACCTCTGTGACTCAGCCTGTGGAGAAGTATAAAAACAGACCTCTCCTCATTAGATTTTGCTTCTTGTCTTGATGTTTGTTAGCAATTGATTTTTGCTTAGATGGGGTCATTTATTGTTCTTATTGAGTTTATGGTTAATTGCACTAGCTTTGGATACTCAGAAGCAAGTAGGACATAGACAACAAATAGGGATGTACGTGGCCTTGAAAAGTGAAATAAAAAGAGTGGTTAAGGCTACTGCCCCCATGCATTTGTGATAATTAAAAGAAGATCAGCCTTCTATGAAAAATGGGGTAAAACTGATTGGCGAGGCCAGCTAATGGGAAAGAACTTGAAAATAGCTTTTAAGCCTGGTGAGTCAGAAGCCTTGAGTACAGACATGCCTTCTCATCTTCTCTAAGGATAAGAGATTCAATTAACCAGAGAAAAATGGAGTAATGTATGAACTAACATAATTTTAAGAGTTCCTACACTGTTATTAGAGCAGTTATTATTCCTTTCTGTAACTAATAATAAATTTTAAGTATTTGGATAAGGTGTAAGAGAGCCGTGCATCGTCATATAGATCTATAATTAACTTCCTTTCATGCTTACTCCGCTCTTCATCCTCCCCTGCATCCCCACACTCCAAATTTAAATCCTCCAGAAAGAAGAGGTTACCTGTGGGTCTGATGCAGTGCCATGCTTTCAGGAAAACTCCATGTTTTTATTCTCAGGTTTATATTGTGTGTTTATAAATACCTTGAGTGTTATGAAGACTGAGGAAGGGATCTATCATGTGTTCCAGTTTCAGGATATGTGAGAAATAACATCTCATGGTTTGCCAACGTTGGCATACTGAAATCTTTTACTAACTGCTGGGGCAAGGTTGACCACGTTCTTCTAGGAAGAGTAGATGTAACTGGTAGAGACAGTGAGTGGACTGATGAGTGATTGGTTGTGGTAGAAGAGTTTGATAGCCATAAGGTTTATATTAGCAGGTAGGCATCCTACACTATGAGCCAGCTGCTTTTTGTTTGAATTGTGCCTGACAGGAAAAAAATGGTGCTGTATATTAGGAATGTAGTACATTTCCCTTGACTAGTTTAATAGCAACTCTTCTGGTGCTGGATTTGTCACAGTTTTCATGGCCTTTTTGGAGATATTTAAAGAATTAGTAGCATAGCATTAGAAAAGAGGGGTTGATATAATCCTTGTGACTGTGTCAGAGAGTCACTGGACGCTCTTAGGACTGCTGTTGGCTACTTTTCTATTGAATCAGGATAGAGAGTTTGAGGAGCAGCATGGTTATTTTTATGTGCAGGGGGCCAAAGAATGATGCAAGAATTCTGCCCTTAATTTAGTCTGTGTTGCACTCCTGTTAAAAAGACTTCTTGACTTTTTTGCTTTTTTCACCTAATTTTCTTGAGTAACAAAATGGTGTGGAGCTCAGGGAACTGACAGCTGGTGGTTTTCTGAAGTGGGAGATTTGACTTGAAGAATATGTGTGGGTGTGATAAAACCCCTTGGTGGTGTGCTGCATACTCTTGTTATACATGGTGCCAAAATAGACAGTAATCCTCTTATGTGGGATTGTCAAGTAAGTAATAATAGAGCACAAGTCAGTGCCATCAGTTCGTAGATTTTTTTTTTATAAACATAATTGTTATTCATATCTCCTAGGTTCTGTAGTACTTCTTAATCTTTATATTAAATAAGTCCTTTTTCTAAGTCCTGCAAATGTTGTTTTACAATAGTGATATCAGCTGCTATCAAGACTTTCCTATTCATCTTTCTAATTGATGCTTTTGCTTTAAAAAGGCCACAGAGATTTTGAGTTTTATAATTCAACTCATTTCCTAATGTGAAAACTTCAGATGAAGAAAAATTTGAAGATCATTTTGTCTGCATAAAACATTTCAATTGTCTTACAAGGAGCCCTGAAAAGATCTGAAGCAATCAGAGTTACTGTCTGCAGGCTGTTCATCCCATTTAGAAAACATGAAGTTGGCTGCTCTGCAGCAGGGCAGACACAATAAGTTGTGCTGGAGGAGAGAAGCAATTAGCTGGACAGCAAGCACAGTCAGAGCAGAAAGGGAGGTCTGGAGGTGTCTAATTAATACTAATGTTTTTGTGCTTACAAGGACCAGAGTCATGGTAGGTTACTGCTGCCTTGCTCTTGTGGTTCCCAAACCTGGCATCTAATGAACATTAGATTTAGTAAAGCTTTCCAGAAAAGTGAATAAATTACAACTAACTGTGGCACATTCCCCCTGAAGGTAATGAGGTACACCTGATCCTGAGTAGGATCAGGGTCTGATCTGTAAAGCTTTTTCATTTTTAAACAGATAACAAGGCCTCTTGGGATTTTTGTACTACGTTTGTTTAAGTAATCTGAAATAATGGAAATGCATGTTGTTTATTAAACATTTTTCAAGTCACCAAACCAATTAGGGAGAAATAAACTTTTTTTTTTTCCCATTGTAAAAACAGTTTTGGGCAGGTATCATTTTTATTAATCTGAGTTTGATGGCAAAACTACTTTTGATGGAAAAGTGTTTAGCCATCAATGTATACTTATTTGCATAGCTTGACATTTTGAGATGCAATTTGCTATTTAATTCTCAATTTTTATTCATTTCAACTTCCATTCATTCTTGGGTGGAGAATACAAGTAAAATCCCATTTGCCTGAAGGTCACTTCTCTATGTAACTCTTGGCTTCTGTTTTCTTCTAGTACATCGTTCAAGACATACCTAGACTCTGGTATGCTGGAGAGGATTACATTTTCCATTTGCTCCTCATGAGAATACCAGCTCTGTGGCTTCAGGCTTACGTGTTTTTATATTTATAAATGTTTCCCTGATGGGTTTCAGCAGTGTGTATTAATAAAAGGATGATCTCTATGATGATTTGCTCTTCGTGCAGGAGCACCGATATAATCCAGTTTGAGTTGTAATCTACAAACTTTAGTTTTGGTTAGATATCACCTGTGTATGAAAAGTACTGGATAAGGGTCACAGCCTTTGATAATTATTTATGTTATGAGAAGAACAGAATGCTTGGATTTTCTCATTTTGATGGATTTTTAAGTGCATAGCTTTTTGTCTCCTTAGTCTTCTGGGACTCTCTAGCTGAACGTTGTTACTGCTGAGGTAATAGCTTACATGGTACATAGGATCAGGGAATCATTTAGATTGGAAAAGAAGACCTTTCAGATCATTGATTCCAGCCTTAGCTGAGCATTGCAGTGCTAGTTTAGCTTTAACTTGAATTAGATCTGGAGGCTGTTTTCCCTGAGGGCTGTCCCTTAGCTTTTGGCAGCAGCAGTGTTTCCGTGTGATGTGCTGCCTGGAGGGGGGTCTCTGGCTGCACTGCTCCTTTTCCTGTGCTGTGGGTGCCTGCTGCTGCCCTTCCTTGGTGCTGGCTTCAAGGGTTTTGTGACTGGCACCGAGCACACCTCCAGCTGCTCTGACGTGGCTGCCAGGGCCAGGTTCGGGCCAGGTCTGCAGTTGGTCTGTGTCTGCCGGCTGTCATGGGATGGAGCGGGACAGCCAGGGCAGCCGGGGAGCGGGTGGCTCTCGGAGCCACCCGGGGCAGCAGCCTGCACGCATGGGCGTGAAATCCCACACAGCATCTGAGCCACAGAAAAGGCAGCTGCCGCAGACATCTGGATTTTTAACAACTGCCTGAAACTTTCATTCCGCTACTCAGAGACTTTCTTGAAATGAGAGGTGTTTAGCTGAATAGCTCATGTATTTTTAGTATTTCGGAAGAGAGGCTTTTTCTTTAGTATCATATTTGGAACGATGACTTCCTCATTGCACATTTTTCAGTGGAATATTTTCTCTAGAGGTTTTTTCCTCTCTATTATTGCTTCTGTTTGAAACTCCCACACTGTACCTAACAGTTACATTTTGGATTGATAAGCTTCTTACACACTTGTAAATAGAAATTTTCAGGGTTATGTTGCAATGAATTGTAATACATTATTCATAAATGTGGTGCTTGTGTAGAATAGAAGCCAAATATAAAAGCCATTTGGTCTTACACAGTATTAAGTATTGAAAATGAATGATAAAGTAATAAATTAAGAAAACGTAATAGAGATTAGTCACCCCTGATAACAGACATGCTCCCTTTCTTTCCTTTGCAGTAGGAGTTTCTCTCCCTGCATTTTGCACAAAAAAGCAGACATCTCCCCAGGATGCTGCCAAACTCACCTTGTTCTCCCTTACCTCAAACATTTCATTTTATTTTCTTAAAACCAGGAGAAATTATATTCATGCTAAAGTGTTTGTAATCTGCTTTTGGATACTGCAGTGATGAATCTGATCTAAAAAAAAAATAATGTAGAATAACCTTTGAGATTAAGTGCTGTTCTTTCACTGAGTAGCACGTAGGGAGATGGATGTTACAACCCAACAGGGTATTTATTCTGATTCCAAATACATTATTCTTACAATGAAAGGTCAAAGAATTTTCATTTAGAAATGAATAGAATAGGAAGACACAGTAATGCATTCTATTTTTTAGAAATGGCAATAAATGGAAGTAGGTGATCCTGCAGAAATGTTAGCTGAAAAAGCTGTGTGAAGCCACAAGGCAGGATACCACCTCATATCAGTGCTAAAGGGAACCAGTGTTGAACCCCACCAGTGGGGAAGGGCTTGTTTTCAAGACTGACTTTTCTTTCCCCTCATAAATAAGGCTGATGAGTGTCTGCAGAGATCAATATCTCCATTGTCACAGGGCTACCTGTGAGTGTGCTTTTAGTTTGGTTTTATTTTATTTATTGTAAATGCAGGAGAGGGAATAGCTCCATTCTTGAAGATTAAGACTTGGTTGTTTGGCCTTCTTTTACCTCTTTCCTGGCCACAGATACTTGAAGTTGTATTATTTGAGTGATGACATCCTTGGCCTGTGGCACAGGAGGACCTCTGGGAAGCTGTGCAGTGGTGCCATACCAGTGGAGGACTTTGGAAAGGAAATTAGACAAACCAAATAGCTAAAATAATTTAGAATTGTTGCAAATTTTTTTTTTTTTTTTTTAGAGATCTCTACAGAAATGAAAGCCACCTATTTTTTCTTTTCTTTCGAGTGGAATAAAGTAGCAACAGTGAACATAGCATGTAAAACGTATGACTCAGGTGAGCTTACTGAAGGGCTAAGTGCTAAATAGCTAATTACTAATCCACTAATCAGTACTCCTGTTTTCCATCTGAGAGTCTTCAGGATATTCCTGAAACTGGGCAATAAGGAGGAGAAGGCTGTTTTCTAATTCTGTTTCTTCCTGTGACAATCTGAAAACATTTCACTGATTTCTGTGGGTTTTTTTTCCTGTATCACATCAATGTAAAGGAGAACATGGTGTGATCTAAGCTTTTTACCTTTTCTTTTCTTTTAAAACTATGCAAATAGTTTTCTTAGTGCATCTTCTGAGTCAGTTCTATACTTGAAACATTACATGTTTTCTGATTTTATGGAAACAAACAAAATTACTGTGTCAAATAAAATATTTTCTCTATGGACATTTGTAAAGGTACAGCAGAAATGAATGGATGTATTCACAAAAAATGGCTAGGAAAGGCGGTGTCCATCAGCTGTGTGCTGAATATCCTGAAGAGAAAAGCCTGGGGTGGTACTTCTGAATTGTTCCTCCACTGGAAAAGGAGATGTATGCTGTTAGAGTTACCTACACAGTTTCACAGGTATGAAACTGAGAAATATCATTTTAGTTTGGTTATTCAGCTGTGTTAGCTACAAACAAGTGTCTGATTCTGCTGCTGCATCTCCACTGGTGTTGGCATTGCACTGTTTTGATCTTTCAGTTGCTAATCTTTTTCCAACAGTTTTAGTGTTTGAAAAGCATAATGCTGTGTTACTGTCATTTGTCTGTTCTGAAAGAAACATTTGCCTGAGTGGTTTATTTTATGAGTTAGCCGATGGTGATTTAAATGCACTTGAACCAGCGCTAGCCTTGGTTCTGTAAGCATGTCTCTGGCTCAGAAAATCTCCACAAAGTACTTACAAAGTGGTGAGCAAAGTAGCTATGGTGTTTGAGAGCAGAAATGGAACAGCCATGATGTGTTTGAGAAGGGTTAACACAGTTTTGGGAGTTAGAATTGGCCTCTAGGCAAGGACATGTTACTCTAGTGTAACATGCGGTGACCTTAGGCATGCAGCAGGTGAGCTGCTTGGTGGAAAAGGAAATTACTGTGAGAGATCTCAAAGCTGAATTTACTCTGCCAAGTTTTCAGTGTTTTGAGTCCTGTGTTCTGTGTATGAGTGTTACCATGACACACTTCATGAAAGCAGCTGAACAACTTCACCTGCGTAAGAGGTTAGAGGGGATGAAGGTCTGTGTTTCTCAAAAGTTCTGCAAAGACCCTTTTTTAACTTGTTGTGTTTTGTCTGAGCTGTTTGTGGTCTGAATATAGTGTCAACACTGGTGGCAGAAGTAGACTTGTAATCTTGGGATGTTTTTTAAAATTTATTAGAGACTTGCAGTGTGGATTAGGGATAGGCATGTGTCAGATATGATTATCTGTGTAATGATATAAACATATGGATCTAAGCATAGAAATAGTAGTATTTATATATGTTAATATGTTAGCATATATAAATAATTTATACAACAGTTTTAGTTCAAGGGAATGTGATAGAGAGATGTTTGTTCTTGAGGCAGTTTTTAATTGTAGATTGTGTTTTTATTTGCAGAGTTTCTTAGAAGCAAGTATGATTTAAACAGTGATTGAAAATGTAAGAGCCTTCTTGCTAGTGTTGCATTTGATTCTTCTAACTTTCACATTATGTGTCTCCTGTACAATGGCAACCAGTCATTTCACAAGAGACAAACGAAGGCTTGCACTGCACCTTCAAATGTATGTGTTTAATAAATATTTGTGAATGCTCTGTTGAAACTGTCTGCACTGTCATAAATTAATCTCATGACAATATAGTTTCTTAAAATGACCACTACAGTGGATAACAGTTGCAGTTAGGTATAACATGCAGTATAGCAATGTAGTACATGCTTTATATTTGCTCTTTGGAGGAGTACTAGGTGTTTCAGTTTTTAGTGATGGACGTTTTTATTCTTTGTCTATGAGCTGTGGACCTCCACTTGTCATGTTGGCAAATTCATCAGTATGAATCTGAACATGTAGTTAAGGATCCAACAGTGTGTGAAGACATGTCTCTTCTGTCAGATGTTGTAGAAAACTCCCATAGAGTGGAAAGATGCCAGATCAATTTTCATTAGACTGGGAAAAGCTCTGACAGCAGCAGAGACCACTGGTAACACTTGCAAACATGGTTATTCCAAGCAACTCCAGTATCATTCCTTGAGGACCTCCCTGTCAATCTCTCTCTCTCTCTCTCTCTCTCTCTGTCAGAATAATTTAGTAACTGAGGTTAAAATTTCCCAAGGAGACTAAGGAAGTCAAGGGACCTGACTTTCAGTGAGTTTCAGTGGGATTTAGGGCTCAAATTTAATTTTCTTTGCAAACATAAGATTAGAGTTTCAACAAATTGCTTTTTTGTAGTAAATTGATTGAAAGCTGTGATAGTTTGCAGATTGTGTGCATAAGTGTAATCTTCCAATTAAATCTTCCTAGTGTAAATAACTGAAAGCATGTTCCCTATGAGAATGGATGCACATGGACAAAGATACTAGAAAGAAAAGGTCACTGAGTTGCTTGAGTAAGCAAAATCTACATCAGGAAATACATTTGATTTTCACTGGTACTTTATATGTTATTTCCTGAGCCTGCCTAAGCAGTGTCTATGTGTTCAGTACCAGCTCCAGGTCAGTTTTTCTGGGGTGTCCTTGCTCTTTGGTGCTCTCAGAGTCACCGTGGCAGAGGGATGCCCAGGGGTGGCTCAGGACAGGCTCAAGGTTCCTTGGCTGCTGCAGCCAGTACCAAGGCCACCACCCATGCTGGGACAATCTCTGCTAAATGCTCAGCTGATACATCTGTGAAATGGCAAAGTGCACAGGGCCAGCTCTGGCCCTTCCCTTGGCAGGGTAAGGCCTTTGGAGATGTCTTGAGGCAGCATAGCCAGGAAGGGAAGGTGAAGAGACCTTTTGTCTTTTGGCATCCTTCTTTGCAAAGGATGAGGTCTGCAAAATCTGCTTTGTTAGAGATGAAAAGAGAATTGGTGGGATAATTTCATGCTTTATTGGGCCAGAAAGGGCTGTTATGTTCATTTACTCTGACATCTGTGTTCAATCAGATTTCATTACAGTGTTATCCCTATCCAGAGCTCTATTTATATAAAACCATATAGCTTAAAACAAAGCATTTACAGTTAGAGAGAATTTGCCATGTCCCTAGGAATATAATAGAGCTAACTATTGTGTTAAAAAAGTTACTACCATGGAAGTGTCTAAAGTTGGCGGAAAGCCATTTCTGTGTAGCCTTTAGCCACCATATTTTTCATGTCTGTGAAAGCATCTTTTACTATGGAAGAATAAAAATATGCTTAATAATCTGCTAATCTGAGTAGTTGATAAACAAAGCTGTCATGTCGAATTCTACTCACAGAAGAAAGAAAAAGCCAGAATAAGCAATCTTTTTTAAAAAAAAAATGCAGACTAAATGAAAGGATATTGGCGATTTTCTCTAAAACATGCCAGCTGAATAATTAAATTACCTAATTAGTGAAAGTAACTTGAGCTGATTAGAAATTTTTCAGATTTTGTAAGTCAGCCATATATGGTGTTTTGAAATAATCTTGGAAAGATCCCTGTAATATAAATAGTTTTCTCTTGGAGATGCCAACACTGCAAGTTAGTAATACTTCTGTATTTTATTAACATATTAACATATCTTATTGGAACTGGGAATGAGCTGCAAATGGAGCTGTAAATCACAGTGGCAATTTATATCTTAAAAAGAACGACAAATGTAGCTATGATATTACTGTTTGTAATAGGAGAACCTTTTATTAGAGTGATTTTTTTAAGCTACACATAGTGTTTGAACTATGCCTTTTAATAACATTGATAAAAATGTTGTGATGGTCTTGCTCTGGCAAATTATGATACAATTAAGTCTTGATTATAGGGATATAGTGATTTAGTTTCTTTTCTGTAGAGAAAATTATTTGGTTTTGATCATGTTGAAATACTTAACTTATATTGAATTATTTTGATCTTTATGTAGGACTACAGATTAGCATTTAAAAAAATACTTTTTTTTGCTTGACTCATTGACAAGCAAACCATGTAAAATACATTACTTGTAATGTCAAACTAAAATATTTTCACAGTTATTTTATTATTGGTGTTGCATGTCAATATCTACCTTTCCTCATGAGGCATACATTTGTTTCTTTCAGGACCAGAATAAAATGGTCTAAGGAAATATATTTATAGAATCATACTTATTTATAGAATCAGTTTGTTACTAACAAATGGTGTCTCTGGTGATTTGCTGTGCAAAACAAAAATATAAATTAATTTCCTGCCTTTTGGTTTCTTACAAAACTGTATTCACCTCTTTCTTCTGTGACTGCAATCTCCATTTCATTTTTTCTGATTTTCTTGAATCTTTCTAACAATTCATGTCCCTTTATCAGATTTAGGAGGATCTTTTCAGGGGTCTACGGCAGCAGCTGGGTGCTTCTGTATCCTGTTTCATGGGGCTGTGTCAGGAGTGTCAGGGTCATTTGAGAACAATTTGTTTCTCCATGGTGAGGTACCCATTAGC
Organism: Promerops cafer; assembly: GCA_013398275.1. Lineage (NCBI taxonomy): Eukaryota > Metazoa > Chordata > Aves > Passeriformes > Nectariniidae > Promerops > Promerops cafer. Next base: position 3,544,741 of record VZSE01005694.1, read on the forward strand.
TCCTTAACCATGGAAAAGGAAGGATTTGCTGGGGCACTGCTTGATGACGTTTTTCCATAGCTGGGATGAAGAGATTCAGTTTGATGCTACAGCAGGAAACTCTTTTGTCCCCAAGCAGAACATGGAGTTGAATGAGCTCTCATGTCTATCTTATGATCCCTCTGTAGAAAACAGAGAAGAGATCCTTACCCAGAACCTAAAGCTCAAGTTTTAATTCCAGAATCAAACATTTCACCATAATTCCAGCTTCATGAAAGCGCCCAAACAATGTTGTTCCTATGAAGATAAAGACCGTATTTTGAAGCTTTGGAGGTTTTCATAAGATAGTGGTGTTGTCCTTTGGCTAAAATAAATGGTCTCCTCTATTTATAACCATTACACATGGATGGAAATGTTTTTCAGACTCTTTGACCTGTAATGATATTTTCAGTATTGCTTTAAATATGACTATAGGTCTGCATTTCACTTTGCCGATTGTTGTTTAATATATTTTTATTGAAGCTGTTGCAGCTTTCAGCCTTTCTGAATGTAGAAAAATAACTTTTTCGCAATACAATAGATGTTAAAACTCACAGGGTCATCTGCAAATTACTGGAATAATGGGCTTTTGCTTACAGGCAGATTTTGAGTCAGATATGAGTAATGAAGTGTAATTACTGTTGTTTCGGTTGAAAGATGAAAATGTAAGTGCAATTTACAAAGAAAATAAGAAATGCTGTGTGGCTTGCCCTTCTTTGCAGTCTGTTAGCAAGAGGTAGTGAAGGGAAAAATGATCACCAGCATTTTCAATAATTAACCTATGCCTCCTCAGCTGAAACCAATTTTTGAAAGGAAATTAATTCTGAGGGAATATGATTGAAGTAATTTGCCCCTTTATTTCTTTGTTCTGTTGTCTTGCTGGTGGGACAAAGCAAAAATGAATATATGTATATAGAAGTGCTCTTACTATCAGCACTTTAACTTCCCTTTCAGTAGATATTTGGTCTATTTCCGCTCCTTCCTCACATTTTCTTTCCTAGGCACAAAGGACCTGGCTTTGAATAATGATGAAGTATAAAAGAATGAATGTCAAACCTGCCTCTGACAAACAGGTATTTGTGTGCCATTAGCTGGTTTGTGCACAGTAAAAGCCCACATCCGTAGACATTGGGTATTTAGTGTATATAGATTTTGCTAAGGAATTGGTACTTGCTCCTAGTTCTTCTGATGGTTTATCATGGCATACTCTTAACATCTGGTTCTGTGCCTGATAAATTTTCTTCCCTGCTTTTCCTCTGGGAGTGGGTGCATTCTCCCAGATCAGAGAGATAAGAGGACCTGAGTAGTATATTCCTGTTGGCTTGTGCTCTTTGACTACCTGAACATGATGTAAAACAAATTAAAAATAAATCATAATACAAAAAATCTGAAATACTCTTCTGGACTGTGTTCTGCTGCTCTTGTAGCTATGCACCCTTCCAGCTGTGATTTTAAATTTGATCTCTTTTTTTTCCCCATTTTCTTATTTGGGATATACCTGTTGAGGTCCACTTGAAAGCCAAATCTCAGCTTTCACAGTTTGATATTTGAAGAAAAGAGGATGACATACGAGTGAACAACCCTGCCCACTCCAGTGTAGTTAGAAGCAATGCTAAAGACATAAAGACAGTTTTAAGAAGCTGAGATCAACAGCATCTATAAGCATGTGCCTGGGGATAATCCCTAGTGAAAATTAAATGTGTATATGTAGCCTCAACTGCCAAACCATTAAAAAACCCCCAAAGCCAAGCAATTAAAAGGCAGAGATGAGATATTCCCATTTAACATGACCTTATGGAAAGAATGCCAATGAGTCAAGAGGCTGCTTTAGTATCTTAAAGGCAGCCAACAGCTTCAATGTCCTTTTAGTAGGAGCACCGCCGAGTATTAGTGCAGAACTGCCAAATCCTGCCTGCTTTAAGAGAGAAGTCAACACTGGCTTCAAGAATACTCTTAATATGAATGTTAAATTCACTACTGTGGATGTAGCTCCCAGTTTGAATTAATGATAAATAATACAGTTAAATTATCTAACTAGTTATTAGTTAAAGGTTTTAAAAATAATTTGGAGTAGTAGCTTGCTTACAATTTAGTTAATAATAGGTATATTCAGTAGATAATTTTCTGTATGGAAACGGACACTACTTCTATGGCATTTCATTGTTTTGTTCTTTGGAGTAATCAGAACTTTGGGATGCTGACAGACCAAGAATTCAGAAGGGACCAAGAAGTTACTCAGTAGGTGTTAACACAGATGGTCAGCGTCTCTGTCTAGTTGCTTTACTATTCACAAAAGAAAACATTTCTAAGAAACATGCTCTTTTGAAAACTCACAGTTTGGGAATTCATGCCTAGTCAACTTCTTGGGATATGTTACCTTGTGTTTATAATGCAACATAGCAACATAAACTTTAAAAACTTGAAGATGTGGAGCATTTTTGAGAGCTGATTTCCAGAAAGTAACAGCCAAGAGCAGAGCTGTGCCTTCTGTTGCATCTCATCGGACATTCTGATTCTGTTCAGCGCAAGTAGTGTGTGCGTCTGTCTGAGACCTAAACTTCAATAACAGTACTTTTCCATATCAAAATTTCCTATGTATGGAAAAAAAAAATGGGAGTTTTAAGAAAGATCACTGTTACTCACGCATTTAAGCAGTTGATGACACTTCTGTTTAAAAAAAAAATCCTAAACATCTGTTTAGGTTACCAGTGCCTTTGACTTCATGGAAAGAATATCAGAACATCTTTGTTTTCAGTTTAGGTTCTGATCATGCAAGTATAGATGTCTTTATCTTTGGTCATGCAAACAAGTCACATCAGTGGAGACTACCCATATGCTTAAAGTTAGTTGTATGTGCTTTTGGAATACCATCATCACCAAAAGATTCTTGTGTTAGAATTGGTTGAAGAACTTACAAAGCTGATGAAACCTAATTTGTTTAATTATCCGATCCAAGAACATGTTTGTGCATGGTGTGTAAATTCAGTTAACCACACTGATAGGAAATTGCACTCAAAAATTGCAGCCATTTTCACTAATCTTTTTCAACAGATTTGTCTTTTTCATATTTACTTGCTAACCGCAAGTCATTCTTGATAATATTATTAGCAAGTGTTTAGTTATAGGTGAATATAAAGAGAGAAAAGACAGATTTTGATGAAAACCCCCAAGTAATATTTGTGTGTTCCAAGCAAAACAGTTGTCTCTAAAGAATGGGACAGTCTCCAGTTGCCCCTGGGATTTCTACTTCCAGAGTTCTCAGGTTTTAGGAATAAAGAAATAAAGACTCTCATTTTAAGCACTGGAGTGGTTTTCCTTGGGGCAGTCATTTCTTTAGCCAAGTATCTGTAAAGCTGAAATACCATGGTACAAGAATAAGCTTTTCTTCTTCGGTATTTTCAGTGTTTTTGGATTTTGGACTGGATGCACATACCTGGTAGTGTAACCAAAAGACAAGTACTGAGTCTGTGAAATCTTGGTGTAAGTTGAATTGCTTTGTAGGCACTGTGGCTCTACAGCATAGCAGTGACTTGGAGCAGCATTGCAGTGACAATGTATACAAGAAGTAGAGTTTGGGACAGACAGCCTATTGTAGTTTGTTTTCTTTGGGCTTGCTTTCCTGGGTTTTTATGCATATAGTAGAATTGGATCCAGTGAAAATGATCATAATGTTTTAGAACATGACCACAAATGGTGAGTGCGAAGCATGAAGCAGCATAGCTGTTTACATCAGGGAGTGAGATCTGTTTTAATACAAATAATATCTTAGTTATAAAGCTGTAAAAAGAAAGTAAAAATAAAAGTAAGAATTGACGCTTTTCATCTGGTGTTGGCAGGTCAATTTAAATAAAATTGAAACATACTTAATTTAACTTCAGGCATTTTTTAGTGGAGTGGTAAGCTGGACCATTATTTTCTTTTCTATGGTAGGCATGTAAAATTATGCTTTAATTATGTTTCTCTGTAAATTTGTCTTCCAGGTCTGTGGAATCTGCTTGTTAAAATAGTGACAAATATATTCTATACAAAGATCAAGAGAGGCTACTGAAGTAGTTTGTTGCTCTGTTTATTGTTTTGAGTGGAACACTGGATCTGAGAGACTATTAAAAGTTATGGTAACACTAATACGTTTTGAAAGGAAGTGATTTAAAGATGTGAACTGGGCATTATTATCTGAACTGCAGTAATGCTCAAAGCATTGTTTTTTCCTGAGCAAATAACCACATTAAAGAAAAAATCATAAAGCACGTATAGATATGTTTGATTGTGTGTTCGTGATGAAAAGAAGGAAGTGAACCGGTTTCCTGACTTAAAAGCTTTTGAGAAGTCTGCCTGGCTTCTGCTCACAACTCAGTTTTGTGTCCTCAGGCTCAAAGGAATGGTTAAACCTTATGTTTCTTGGAGTAGCTTCTGTGTGGTGAAATGAGACAGAAGGAGGTAAAAAGGTCTTTATGAATGGGAGCAATGTTTCTTTGAAAGCTCCTTTATGCTTGATCCTTGCTATCCCATCACAGTGCTGTGACATGAGAGAAACGGGGAGAGCCGGGACCTCTTCCCCTTTGAAACCTCTGTCTATCTGTTTTGTTCTGTGTAGAAATCAAAACCTGCTCTATACCCTAGAGAAATAACAGTGCTGCTCATTCTCCAGTGACAGCACAGTACATCTTTCCAAGGAAGTGTCTGCTGGTAGCACTGGAGAGGATGCTGTGGTACCATGGCATGGTGATGCTTCTGTTTCTTGGAAAATCCCAGGTGGTAACCCTGCGACTATTTTTTTTAACCTATAGCCCTTTAAATTTCTTGACACATAAATATTCAAGATTAAATAAAGTTCATCTTGCATTTCTGTTAAAGCTCAGTCCTCAGATTATAAACAAGTAATCTGTAAACACAGGGCTTTCCTTGCAAATTCACATGTTTTCTTTTTGGTGTTTTTATTCTTCTTTGTGCTGTTCTTTCATGAGAGTGTTGTTCAGCCAGTAGGACACTGAATTATTGCTTCAATTAAGTAAATTACACTTCTGGACTTACTAGTCTACTTCCCAACTATAGGGGATTGATTTTGTCCTTTGTATCTCTGTTTTCCAATCAGTACCCTCATGCTAATGACAGTTAAGATTTTGGAGTAAAAACTTGTAATCTACAGATATAAAAGGATCATAATCCTATATCCCTAAAAAGCATCCTGCAAAATCTATTAGAATTGCTCTACTATTCCGACAGTAGCAAACATTCATATACATACTTGTATGCATATATAAAATAGACCTTCAAAATGCACCCTGTAGCTTTTGCAGGATTTTGCAAATTCTAAACTTCCATTGAAAACAGAATAAAGGTCAAATTCTGCTTGTCTTACACATGTATGAAATGAACAGTTGTGCTATGGTGATGTGCTGCCAAGATTTGGACAATGGGGTCTTTCAGAAATGTTCCTCCTCCTCCAGTGATAAACTCTGTGTGGTGACATGTGTGTGCACACAGAGGAGATGACAGGGACTGAGCAATATATGCCTTTGTTTTTACTTTTTTAACCAAAGTGTGTTTTCTAGAACCCAGAATCCAACCTGTTGTAGCTCACTAATATGTTGTTTCTGTTCATCTAGACACAAAATGTGACTTGTGACTTTAATTGGTACTAGCATGGCTAATATAAAGAGGCACAGTCAGAAGGTTCATATATGCATTTGAGGGTGCCACAGGGACATATGTTATATACTCCCATATACAGAGCCTACTGAAGATGTCTTTTGATGTGATTAGAAGGGGAAGAGGACATTCACAGTATTTTTATAACCTCTGTCTCATTAAATTTGGTAGTGTAAGTAGGTTAAAAAAAAAATAAATTCTTTAGCAACAAAGTTTTTTCATGCACTTTGTGTGAACACAGAAATTTTCAGACCTGTAGAGAATTCAGCTCATCTAATTGTAGTCAAAAAGACCATGCTGCCATAGCCTGTATGTAAAGCTTTCTCCTGTTGAAGAAGAATCTCTATGAATAAAGCAGTAGACAATATAATAATTTTGTCAAATGTCAGAATAGCAGCATTCATTGCAACATGTCCCAGGATAACTTTCCTGTGGTGAAGAATGACATTGTTTAATCTTATTTCACATGGATAGGTAAATTCCTTATGTAATTAGATTACTAATTTTCTGACTCCCCTTTTCTCTCCCATCCAGCACCTTAGCTGTGATGGCAGGTCATGGCTAAGCCTGGCTAGCCACAGCCAGATGCAGTTTTGAAACTAGACCACCTTGCTAATATGGTGTAGAGCTCGAGATACGCCATGCTGAGGTGAGGCAGTGAAGCTCCTCCAGTACAAAGCTTCAAGGAATTAAAATTGCCATGGCTAGATATCTTGGATGAAAATGGGCACTTAACTCTCTCCAAACCAGGATATTTTTACTTACCTGCGGTTTGTGTCAGAGGTAGAGCTGTGATCTGAAAGACCAGGTTTGGGAGGGCTGGTAAAGGCTATCCCTCATCACTGAAGAGAAAGTCCACCTAGAGGAAGAGATACGCTTGGTAATGGAAACTCTTAACTACAACACTAAGTTCTCTGGAGAAGAGGGAGACTTTAAAGAATCCACACGGTCTTTGGTCTTTGAAATTGCCTTGTTTAAAGGCTATGTAATTTTAGTAAACCAACCTATGCTTTACTCCGAAGACTTAGGATCCTACATGACAGCAGCAGCAGCAAGCTACAACAGACTTCTGGGGAAAAGTTTTTGCCAGGTCCAGTCAAAGCTCATTGTGTTGAATGTCATGAGGAGTTCTCAGATGGCTCTAAGTCACCCTGAGATCAGCTCAGTTGGTTAGAGCATGGTACTTTTAATGCCAAGGTCATAGATTTGATCCCTGTGCAGGCCATTCACTTAGGAATGTGGGTGGCTTGCAGCTCAGAATATTCTGTGGTTCTGTGGAGTTGGGTAGGAGTGGGTGACCTGCAGATGTGCTTTCCTAGAGAGACCAATGTTCCCACAGAATTGTAATATTACTTTACATTGAATAATATTACATTGAACATGCATGGCTAATGCAGGAACTCAGAGGGGTGCAATCCTGCATTTCTGTGCAACCCAGTCAGAAGAGATTCAGATTGACGTTGCAGCCTATATGCCTATATTAACAATAGTTTCATCCTTTCATCTGTTGAAGATGATTTATGGTTTGGAGTAGAGCTTTTAACTCTTGGAATGTACATCACCTCTGTTTTATCATCAGAAGGGACATATTACTGCTATTTTCCAGCGTAGCTTTTTGTGACTTAGAAATAGTAAGGCAACTTGCAAATCTAAGCACCAGTCAAGCTTATGGCCATGAGGTTTTAAGAAAAATGCTGGATTTCCTTAGGTGCAATTAAAAAAAATTATCTGGATACTGTGTGCCCTGCCTCAGCATCACAGTATTCCAGCATGTCCCCTGATAAAAATGTTTGTTACTTCATTGAAAGGTCAAAGCTGTTAGATCTGTGCAGCTCCCTAGATCAAGATCCCAGATCATGGCCTGAAGAGGGAGGATCAAAAAGAGTTAGCTGAAATCCCTGGCAGAAGGCTGAAAGGAAGGTGCTTATACATCATCTACATGGGTTTGAACCTTTTTCACCCAAAAGCTGGAGACCTTCTAGTGTGCTGAGTGGAAAAAATTCTGAAACTATTTTCCATAGGATTTTTTATTTGTGAAGCAGGTACAATTTTGATGACACCCTTATTGAATCTGTTTCCAGTTTGGTTTTCTTTCTATATCATCCAGTAATCCTGGTGGCCTACTTGGGAATCAAAAACGTCTTTATTCCTGAATATAGCTGTGAGGGCTGTGACCAGAATTTAAAGGTCCAGGACCCTTGAGTAGCCTGCCAGGGTGACTTATGGAGCTGGTTTGCCCTTCACTTCCACAACAAGGTTTGAAAATTTGGGGCAGATTCTTTCAAGTACCTAATTTTGAAATACTGAAATGTTATGCTTGCCATGCTCTGTTTAGTCCCATTTATAAGTCTAAATCAGTTTCTTGTACTTGATGTCCAATTTCTGATAGTGACCATTATTAGATGCTGAAAAAGATGCTGCAATGTATCTTAAAATGGCAATTTTATGAACTTACCTGCTGCCATTGACCAGGAACATGGAGGCTCTGTGTTTTCTGAAGGACTCAGAAAGTGACATTTTTTCCTGTAAGTTATATTAAAAACAAATACATCTTGAAGCTTGAGCAGCATATAGTAATTTTAAAATACTCTGAAATTGTTAACAGGATTTCTTCCTCTAAAGAAGAACAGTGTTCAATGTTACTTTTATCTTTATTGTGCAATGTTTCTGCTTACAAGGAAAACCCTCTGAAGTTTCCAGGTGTACAAAATACACTATTTGGGTAGTGATTTGAAACATAAGCAGTTGCTGTATTTTGCTGCTTTCAGTGGTGGGACTAAAGCTGAATTAATGCAGTATAAGTATTTTTTCTGAATACTGAAGTGAATGGATTAGGTCAGTCTTTTACTCCCTTTGTGTTTCCTCTCTAAAGATTTTAGAGATCTGAGTTTGCTGTAGTTGTCTGAACCAATTTTCCAAGCAAACATTTGTAGAAGAAAAATTATTGTTGGTTGGGGGAGTGTGGAGATAGTTTTTGTTGTTGTTGTTGTTGGTTTGCTTTTTTTATTCCCCTCCTCATGATGTGAATTTTGCAAATAACAGTTGCTGTGGGATTTATCTAACCCCTTGCTGCTAAGGAGCAGAGTTTCAATGTCTGATGGAGCATTTTAGGCATACAGAGAATTGTTTACAATCAATTCAGTAGGGAACATGGCTGGAATAAATTTAAATAGTGAACACAGTTCTGAAAACCATTATGTGAAAAGGACTTCAGCAAAATCTATTTATTCAAAATTGCAGTTTCATAAAAACCAAAAATGTGTTTCTTAAAAAAATGACTTAAAAGTGATAAAACTGTGTAATCAATTTGTGGTCTGGCAGCATTTTTTAGTATAGGCAGTTTCACCTTTTGTGATAGCTTCTGTGATTTTTTTTTTTTTGCTGCAATAAGGCTCTCTTTTTACTTGTGAGAATGCTCTTTTTCTTTATTCTCTTATTTCAAAACATGATGGAAATGTGCAAGTTATTTTGGTTTAATCAGGCAGATTTAGTGATTTCTTTCTGCTTATTTTATCCATGAGATATAATTTACTGTAACAGGTAACATGGAAACTCAAGCTGTAACAACTTAGTTATGCTCCTTCAGCTGCTGCAGTTTAGGATTCAGCATGTCTGATTGAGGATGGGACCAAAAAGGATGGAGTCTGCATACTCTTGTTGTGGACAGGGACTGGTCCAGTAATCATCGGGACCTAAAGAGAGGATTACAGTGAATCCAATAATCAGTTCTTTCATGTGCTGCTAGAGGATCTGCAGCAGCTGAGCAAGCATTGCTGTGCTGGAGCCTGGGTTTTGGTGGTACAAGATACATGGGTGGACAGCAGAGACCAACCCTTCCACCCCCCTTGCCTTTTATACTTACAGCCAGACCGTATGGGAAGCAGGGGAGAAGCATCTTAAAAGGAATGGGTACCACAGGATGTATTAAGGAAGGAAAGAGATATTGTAGGGGAATGGAGTGGAATAGAACAGAACATTTCAGTTGAAAGGGACCTACAATGATCATTTCATCCAACTGCCTGACTGCTTCGGGGCTGATCAGAAAGTAAAACCTCTTATGAGGGCATTGTCCAAATGCCTCTTAAACACACTGATAAGTCTGGCACCTCCCTAGGAAACCTTCACGAGTATTTTACCTCCCTCTCCATAAAGAAACGCTTCCTAAGATCCAATATAAACCTCCCCTGGTGGAGCTTTGAACCATTGCCATGTGTCCTGTCACTGAATACCAGAGAGAAAAGATCCAGCAAGTAAAGATCCCCTCCTCAGAAAGCTGTAGAGCAGTGAGGTTGCCCCTCAGCCTCCTTTTCTCCAAACTAGAGAAGTCTCAAGTCATTAGTGGCTCCTTACAGGTCATTCCTTTACATTCTTAAATTGTGGTGCCCAGAAGTGCACACAGTGCTCCAGGTGAGGCTGCACCAGTGCTGAACACAGTGGGATGATCACCTTTCTTGAGCAGCTGGTGATTCTGTATTTGATGCACCTCAGGATGGGGTTTGCCCTNGCCATTAATCACTGTCCAGTGCTCCAGTCTGTAGATCCCTCTACAAGGCCTCTTGTCCCTCCAAAGAGTCAGCAGCACCTCCCAGTTTGGAATTATCAGCAAATGTGCTAATGGTGCATTCAACTCCTGCCTGCAGGTTGTTGGTAAATGTATTGAACAGAGCTGGCCCTAGAACTGACCCCTGGGGAGCACCACTGACACCAGGAACACCACCACAGTTGCTCCCTTTGAGCTCTGCCCTTCAGCCAGTTCTTCACGCAGCACAGCCTGCAGCCATTCGCCCCACTGCTGGACAAGTTGTCCTGAAGGATGCTATGAGGGACAGTATCAAAATACAGAAATTACAAATTACTAAAATACAGAAAAACCACATCCATCACCTTTTCTTCATCCACCGGGTGGGTAATCTTACCATAGAAAGATAACAAGTTAGTTAAATAGGACTTTCCTTTTGTGAACCCCTGTTCTGTCAATCTCTGAAATAGGAATATTTGATTTCTTAAAATGGACCATTCTTTTATACATAGTATTAGACTGATGGTAACTAAATTAGAATGTTGTATTTTGCTCTTTGATTACAATTTTTATTCTTTGCTTTTCTGCTTTTCTGTTTCCCTACCACTAGTTAGACTTTCTTTTTTTAATTTATATGTTAAATAATTTTGATTTGATTTAAACAAAATGTTACCAAATAGGAAAAATTTTATGCAAGTCAAGTATGCTTTCCATCCAAAATACCAAAATACCAAAATAGTGTATACTTGCATAATTTGACTGAAAATGTACAGAAAACAGTAATCTTTATACTAATATGTGGCTTATCCAGAAGTTGCTGCCTTGGTTGCAAAAAAGGTCCCTAAAAGTTTAAGGTTGCGGAACTTCGTGTTTAAAGAAGCATCATTTACTTTTTGATTTCATGTGTAAATAAATAATGAAACATTAATTTTATTGATGTATGACTCACTTTTTATTTCCTCAGCCATCATGTACGTAATGGGAGCACTTGGACCTGCAGCTGGATACTTATTAGGAGGACTTCTTATTGGTTTCTATGTCGATCCTAGGACAACTGTGTATATTGACCAGAGTGATCCCCGATTCATTGGAAACTGGTAAGGAGCAAGCATTTTTCAAAACTATGCTCTCAGCTGCCCATAGGGAATTAAGACAGGTTGGAAGATTTTATCCCTTGAGGACTTGTTTAAGGTTGTAGAAGGAGGCCGAGGAAGATGATGTTTCTGTTGATTACTACATGCTAGCCTCTGACAGAGGGGAAGAGTTTGCTGCAGGAGTGCACAGGAGCATTGCATGGAAAACCCCCTGTGTTTGCCTGTTCAGGACTGTCCCTGGCCACCGTGGGCACTGACTGACAGTGCTCCTCACAGGGATGGCAGGGCAGGATATTGCTGTTGCAGGAGGCCATGGACGATCTCCGCTGCTCAGAACCGACCCCTTCTTACTGGGAGTTGGATTAATCTCTTCTTTGGTTTTCCAGAGGAGGCAGCATGAAACACTGAACTCTGCTGCCCAGATGAGAAACACTAGACTTTACTGATCATATTCCAGGTGAAGGAGATAGGATAGGGTCAGAACATGCCCTTTCCAGTCTTTGTTTCTCAGGGTGATGGCTTGTGTTTAGGCAGCAGATGCTGTAAACCATCACATTATTCTCTGGTAAGGAGTGTGCTTCTCAGCAGCACTGAGATGTAGCAGCTGTAATTGTTAGCTGATGTCTTCAGGCAGCCTTTGAGATGCAGACTCCTTGGAAATGTGTCTTTGAGGAAGCAGGTCTTAAGGAGGCTTTAACTGCCTTTTTTCAGATAAATTATAAATCTGCCTTGAAGTTTTCATGCAATCCCAGAAAAAACCTGAAGTTCATTATCCCAGGAAGAGACCTCTGCTTTGTAGGTGTAAGGTGAAGTGTCAGTTCTCATGCCCTGGGTTAGTGTTTGTCAATGTGTCATTGCAGTCAGTCTGTATCTGTTTCTTTTTATTCTGCAGTGATCTTTCCTGACAGTTTGATATGAAAAATTCTCTCTTTGGAGTCTTCTTAAACCTTTAAAGATTTAGTCCTGCTTTATTGGTCTTACTTAGTCCAAGAGCATTGCTGCACTGTTTTGTCGAATTTTCAGCAAGAGAAAGGCAAAGCTGAGTGTTGAGTGTGGCCTTGGGGTTAACAACTCTGTGCTCTGATTTATCTACTGACTTATCTCACTGAAAGATCTGTTCTGTGAGTGTGCAGCAATGTCAGAATTCAGACTATTTTAGTATAAAAGATGTGGAGTCAAAGCAAAATATTACACATTCTTTGTAAAATTCTTACACTTCATGTGTTTTTAATGACATGTCAGAACTGGTAATCAGCATCTGATCAGTACTTTTTGACAGAAATTGCAAACAGGTCCATAAATATGTTTGTTAATTAAAATTAGTGGGGCTGTATGAATGTGGGATAAACTTTTGACTTTATCTGTAACACAGCCACTGATATAACTGAATTTTAGCAACTTCTGCAAAATAGCCAAAGCAACAAAGTCAGTAAAAGTTATTCAAAGTTGGTTTTTTTTCATCTTGTTGATTAGATCTGTAGGGTCTGGCTTTCCTTGAAGGGTGTTCCAGGTCTTTTTATTTCTCTTTCATTTTTGACTATGTCAGTTCTTTCTCTCTTAAATTTCTGAGGAGTATTAACTGCTGTCAGGTCTCTGATAATTTTTTGCACAATCTGTGGTGGCCTCTGATAAAAGTTTAGTGGTGTTCGTAGCATTTGTATTCATTCTCTTTTCTCTTTCTGAAGCTATATCTACCCATTAAAAAAGCAAGACTCCCCTGCTGTGAGGGTTAAACCTTTGTCCTTTGCTACTCACTAACTGCCTGGTTGCAGAGAATTCTGGAAGTATAGACTTTCATTCCACTGAAATGTATTTTCTGGGATTGTGACATTTTCTCCTTGCAGGGAAGTGCTGCGTAGTCAAGTTTATTTTTATTTATGCAGTCTAACAACTTGAAATGTAAGAGCAGCCCGACACTTATTTCAGCTGACACACTTTAAAAGTATGGTTCAATTGAGATAACTTAATGGGAAGTCATATGTGAGATTTCTGAGTCTTGTTTCCTTTGAAGTGAATCAGTGTATTTGATTCCTGTCTTTTCTTTATTATAGCTGTAAGGTTTCTAATGTAACTTATTGTGGGACCCAATCTAACAATTTCCATTGTTAGAGGAGGCAATGCTTACAGACAAAATAGTGAGTATAGCAACTATGATATATGGCTAAAATAAAAGCAGTATAGCCTATTTTTTTTCTTAAGCTGTTCCTTTCTAGGAGGTATATTGCAGGACATGTAATTTGGTTTATCTCTCATGCAACATGATGAAGTAAAATGGTTATTTTTCAGGGTTATTTCTGACCTCATTCTTCCTTGAGTTTCACAGGACTTGGATTTCTACTCCTGGGCTTTGCACACCTGGGGTTTCTGTAGGTGCTCTGGGCTAAATTACAAGCCAGCTGTCTATGCCAGCCCATCAAATGTTTTAAACTGTTTTTTATTCTAATGTGGTAACTGTAGGGATATCTGTTAAAAATCATTCATCATGTTGTTGTCTTTGAGAACTGTTAATGTGGTATATGGGGACCTCATTAGTTGTGGAGTAGCCCTTGGCGGTTTGTCAGGTGCTTTGAACCAGATTTTCTTTTGCTGATGCTTTTCTGAGTGTTTTCCTAGTTCAAAATGTGTTTAATACTTGGATCTTCCTATACAGTCTTTCATCAACATTCCACACAAGAAGTTTAAAGGAATTCCTTCAGCATTGTCTGGTCCTTCCTTAGCTTTAATTGCTTTATTTGAGGTCCTACGGCTTGTGCGGATGCCTTTGAGGTATTCTTCTGCATATTTTCTTTGACTTCAGAAGACAGAAAATCAAGGGGTTTTAAAATTAATTAAATTAATTAAATAAATTACACTCCTGTCCTGACCTCTCAGTTTCCCACTGTAGGTGTCCTTATTATTTTTGATACCGTCTTTTGTCTGTTTTCCAATTCTTTGATATTTCTCCAGGAAGTTGTGAAGTATAGATGGTGAGATAATTGCATCCAGTGCTGCATTTGTGACATCTCCAGCATTTGGTATGCTGTCATAACGGTCCCATTGGATCTGAATTTCATCTTGTACTACATTACAGGCCCTGTCTCCTCCTGAGTGGGTGGTTGCAGATTTCTGCGTATTATTGCCACAGATTGTTTCTTTGATCAGCGCCTTTGCAGCTTCTGCCTTTGAGATCCTGAAAGGGATGTAGCTACATTTTTATACAGACTACGGATTTATTCCGTCTGACAGTGCTGACTAATCCTCCTAAAAGTCTGCTTCCTAATCCATGTATGTTATCAGCTAAAATGAATGAACAGAGGATTTTCTGTTTACATAATATCAAAATTAGTCAAAACTTTCAGTCACTTATATTTGCCTTGCAAAAGCTTCCTGTAAGCTTCTAATAAAAATAGTGTTACACATGGCTGTTTATTTGTTGTTTGCCTGTGTTATCATTTACCATACAAAGCATTGCATATGAATTTGTTTTCATTGAAAAATAAAGTTTGCAGTATCTTTGCATTACAACTATGAGGTCAAATGCTTTTTGTTTCTTGTGCAAGAAATCCTGTCTACTTAGAATTTAAAATGTTTTAAAATTTGAAAAAATATATAATTAATAGTGTAAAGGTAGTACAAAAATATGTAAAAATTGTTCTTGTATTGGGTTTGCATGGCAAGGTTTTGGTAGCAGGAAGTCTACAGGGGTGGTTTCTGTGAGAAGCTGCTGGAAGCTTCACCTCTGCCTGAGAGAGCCAATGTCAGCTGGCTCCAAGAGGAGGCTGGCCAAGGTTGACACCATCAGTGGTGGTAGTAGCACCTTTGGCATAACAGATTTAAGAAGGGGGAAACAAAAAGACATGTGCAACACCACCAGCAGTCAGAAGTGAGTGGAATGAGACTATGTGATAGAAACAGCTCTGCAGACCCTAATGTCATTGAAGAAGGAGGTAGAGGTGCTTCAGGTGCCAGAGATTCCCCTGCAACTAACAGGAGCCTTTCATTACATTTTATCTCCCCTGTCCTGCTGAGGATGGGGAGTGATAAGAATGGCTTTGGTGGGCACCTGGCATCCAGCCAGGGTCAGTGCACCGTGATTCTGGAAATGTGATTTGAAATGAAAAAGCTGTCATTGTTGTGGTTGGATATTATAGTAACGTGATTGACTTCACTGGAACTTCCAAATACTAGCGTAGATTTGTGTGGTGGGTTGGCTTTGGCTGGCTGCCGGGTGCTCACCAAGCTGTCTCACTCCCCTTCCTCAGCAAAACAGGGACAAAATACGATTGAAAGGTCATAGATCGACATAAGGACAGGGAAAACCCTCACTAATTACTATCATGGGCCAAGTAGACTTGACTTAGGGAAATTAATTTATCATCAATTAATAATAGAGTAGGATAGAAAGAATTAAAAAGAAACCTACAAACACTTCGTACCCACTCCTTCCTTCTCCCAAAGCTCAGCTTCACTCCTGACTGTTCTATATCCTCCACTGGAGTGATGCAGTGGGCTGTGGAAAGGGGGTTGTGGTCAGTTTGTAACACCTTGTCTCTGCTGCTCCTTCTCTGCTTCAGACAGTCTTTTATTAACTCACCCAGCACAGGTCCTTTCCATGGGGTGCAGTCCTCCAGGAACATAATGCTCCAGCATGTAGCGTCCCCCGTGGGTGACATGTCCTGCCTGAAAACCTGCTCCTGGGGGGGCTCTTCTCCACAGGCCACAATTCCTGCTCGAGCCTGCTCCAGTGTGGATTCCCCATGGTCTTGTCCTGGGACTGCAGGTGAATCTCTGCACCTGGAGCCCCTTCTCCCCTTCTCTCACCTTAGGTCTGCAGGGCTGTTTCTTTCGTATTTTCTCGCTCCCTTCACACAGTTGTGGTGCCGTGTTTTTTCCCCTTTCTTAAATAAGTGAACACCAAGGTGCCACAAGCATTCTGATAGACTCAGCATTGGGTAGTGGTGGATCTGTTTTAAAACTGGCTGGAGCTGTCTCTGTCCAGCATGGGACAGCTCATGGTGTCTTCTCACAGAAGCACCCCTGCAGTCTCCACCGTGCTGTTAAAACATTGCCATGTAAACCTGGTGCAGTGAGATGAGTCTGTAGTGAAAACTCCACTTCCAGTATGTAAGAAGAACTTTGTGGGTAGATTCTGAGGTTGTCCTTCTTTATGGAACCAGCTGTGTAAGGTTATGTTTCCCTTAGTCTTTCACTGTTAGAGGAGAAATGATGTTATCTGACACTGCTGTCAGTGTTCTGGCTGCTGACTCGAGTTAACTCTACAGAACTTTCTTGTGCAGCCCTTTTGCCCATCTGTGGTGCTGTGATGAATTCCATGAAGCTTTTTGGCTGCAGGGAGGACAACTGTATGCGGCTGAAGAGCTCTGTTCTGTATCCCACACATTGTCCCTTCTGTGGGTATGTCCAAGGTCATTCCCTGAGAGCCAAGGGATCATTTCAGGGTTGTTTTTATATCCCATATTTAAAAGACAGAGGGAGAGAAGAAGAAATTCTTTGTGAAGGCTATTTCAGGTTGCAGTCACAGAACAGAGTTTTGGGCAGAGACCCTGGCATGAATTGTAGCACATCAGTTGTTTACATTCAGACTTTGGGAACTCTTCATTTGTGAAGGGAGAGAATTGGACAGTCAGGGCAGTGAGAGGTAGGCACTGGAAAGCAGAAGAGATTTAGCCTTGATGGATCTATCAGGACATTTTATCTTCTCATGACATGGATAGCTTTTTCTGTGCTCCCCAGAGAAATACTATATTGCTTTACTGGGAATTATCTGTGAAAGGCTAAGTCAAAGTGAATATCTAATTCTCAGCACTTGATACTGAAAAATTACCAAAACTGAAAATTTGTGGTAACCTAAAGCTGACACTATTTAATAAAATTTGGTGAGTTCTGGATAGATACCCTTCAGTAAGTAAGCCAACAGAAACATCTTCTGATTAGGGAAAGTAGTTCAGTGAAGGTTCTCCCCCACTTCAATTCTTTACTCTTAGTGTTGGTTTTTCGTATTTTGCAAATGTGTCTTTCCAGCCAGTGCAGCCTATAACAGTAACTTTGTTTTTTTATGTTTCATGTAATGTGTTTGCTTTTGTTTCCATTCCTGTTTTCCTGGCATTAGGTGGAGTGGATTTCTCCTTTGTGCCATTGCTATGCTCCTTGTGATATTTCCCATGTTTACCTTTCCGAAAAAGCTCCCTCCTCGACATAAAAAAAAGAAAAAGAAGATGAATTCTGATGATGTTCCAAGTGATGATGACGTGATGAAAGAGAAAACAAGTAGCAAAACAGAAACAGACAGTTCAGTTTCTGCCTCTATGGGATTTGGAGAGAATGTTAAAGGTAAAGTTTGTTTTTAATTTGTAAATGCTTTAGATTTGGTGTGCAGGGTCATCCAGGATTGTATGGGTGTAATTGTAGGCAGTTTTTGAAATCCTATATTTTGCTTTTATGTTTTGCTATTGAGATTTTAATAGATGCTGATCCTCTAAAATGACAGGGTGCAGCAATGACTGTAAGACATTCTTTTTCTTGAATTGTCAGTGTTTGTGTACCTGTAACAAACAGGTAGGCTATTTCCTATAGTTACAGGATCCCTACCACATGTATTTGTGCATCTTAGAGTTTGTAATTGTCACACTTGCTTTATAAGCTGAACTTTATGGAATAAAGTGCTCTTCTACAGTGTAAGTGGAACAAGTAGAAGGAATTCTGGTATGTGAGTTCAATTACATTCATGTATTTGGGTAATTTCATAGAGAAAGATTATTTGTTTCATATTCATCTGTTTTGTACTGCAAAGTATTTTCTGAAGGCTAGGACAAATAAAACCTGCACTAATTTTGAAACCTGAAGAGATCAAAAGATTGACAAGTAGTAGAGATTTTGATTTTATTCAAGGAGTAACCATTACTGTAAAATCTGACAGTAAGTAATAATCATTGACAAGTTGCCTGGGGAAGAAGGGCAGTGTTGCTACAAATTGATTAATGTGAAGCATATAGAATTCAAATTGACAATACAGACTTAACAGTATCATAAAATTGAATAGTATAGGACAAGAGTGAATGTGCCTCAATGCCATTGTGTTGTTAGTGCCATTGTGTCCTCCTTGGATTCTATGATGCAAGTGCTGGTTGTGCCATTTCATGGTAGCCTGATGAATGCTGTGGGACTGGTAGGAACCAGGAAATATCTATTATACCATCAGATATAATTTGAACTCAAAACTTCTAAGTGTTTGTTGAAATAGACATAAGTGTTTCTTTTTACTTGGATATAAGTCCAGGCTATAATGATTGGCAGACTTTTTAATGAAACATTTATGATCACTCTTTATTCTGAGTAGACAAGGCTTAGCAAAACCAGCTGGCTTTAGACTAAACCGAGTGTAATTTAAAGTTATGTTTGCACACCTACATACTGATTTGCTCTGTATTACATTTACACTGGTTCTCTCAGGGTACCTAAAGTTACTGTTAATTTCTACAGAAGTAAAGAAAAAAGAGGATACCAGAACTTTCTTGGTGTAATTTTATTAGTTTACAAATCAGCTTCTTAGGGTACAAGGCAAGCAAAGTGAACCTCAAATACCAGATCTTTCAGACCATGTTCCCCCTTTGTTGGCAAAGTGGTTGAAAATGTGATGGAGAAGCAAGAAAAGCATGTTCCTTCCTCCCTTGAAGACTCTGTTCTCCATATTTGTGAGCCCCAATATGTAATCTTTTCTCCTCAATCCAAACAGCTAGTTGTGGCTTTTATTTTACTTCAAACCTGCTGGCTTCTGATGAGTGGAAGTAGTTCAGGGTTTCTCCTGTCAGTATTTTCTCAGTAACACAGGGAATTGGGGGAGTCTAATCTTTGCTGGACTCCTTCCTAATGATAGCAGGCAAAGTCACAGCAGAGGGACTGCTTCACCCTTAGGTGTGCCTGGTGAACATACAGGTATGCAGATGAACTGCATGGGGTGAGTTTGCTGATGTGGGTTCTCTGTTCTGATACATAGTTTCACCTTCCAGGCCATGTTGTCCCTACAGACACAGCAGATACAGAAAAAGCAAGTATTTGCTTGGGAGAATGTTTTCTAGGACTTTTTTTTACAGAAATAAGAACTTCTGTTAGTCTCATTTTGGCATGTGTGTCTTTGGTATGTATCTACCTAGATGTGTAACATACATTCTTTAAAATTGTATATTAATATATTAATGGAGCGACCAAATTAGAGCTTTTACTCTACAAAACTTTTAATTTTCTCTAGAGGAGAAACTTCACCATGTGGAACAATGAAAAGAAACATGCCAGAAAGATAGCAAGCTAGTTGAGATAGGCAGAGAAAGTATTTTGCTATAAGCTGATAATAGCTTTCCCATTTGGTGTCAGTTACCCTAGCAAAGAAGGCCTGCAGCAGGAATGCACTATCATTTAATTATTTTTCCAGTTTAAGTGGGCTTTATGAAATAAGATCATGCCTCAAGCTTCTCAGCTGAGGTAATTTTGTTTATAATGGGAAGTAAAAAAGGATCATATGTGTCTAAGTCATTTAGTGTTGCTTCTTCTGAGATGCAGTGAACATTTTATACTTTCCACTGAATTTGAGAGCTTCATCTTTTTATAGCACTGTGGGCAGAAACTCTACTTAGGCCGTAGCCAGGAGACTGTTGATTTAGTAGGTCATATCTTCTGTTCTATACTAATAAATATCAATGATGTCATAGTCTGCCATGGCAGAGGTCAGTGCCATCAACTCTCTGAAATCTGTGCAACTTTGGTAAGGAAAGTAACTGTTTTCTTCTTCCAATATGATGCCATCTTACCTGGGAAGCCTGGGAAAATTATTTTTGTCTTGTTTTAACTTGTCCTAATTTCCTAATTAATTCTCTAGGCAAATGAAAAGGTATCGAAAAGTCATAAGAGTCTTTTTTTCTGCACTGACTGCCAGTATGAACTGAAGAAATAAACCAAAAGTGGCTCCATCTGCAAGTAGCTTCAAACTTCAGTGACCTGAGCTTTATTTTGGCCCATGGTAGAGCTGAAATCAGATAAAAATACAGATAAAACTTGGCTTTTTCACTTGTTTCCAGTTGCAAGGGCTTGGAATTCAGTCTTTTCTTACTTATGTTACAAGTAGAAAATGTGAGTTGAAGAATGCTTCTTAGGTATCAAAAGTACTAAATAAAAGAGTAAGTAGGTCACAGAGGGAAGAAAATTGGATGTAGTTTATTGGGAAAAACAGAGGTAGTGTAGATTACATGAGCTAGAGGAGTTTTATAATGAAGAAACCACGGTTCAATCCCATATGTGCAGATAACACATGAATGTGAGTAGACAAAACTACTGTTTTCATTTATTACCTAGATACCCTTAGGGTTTTGTACCATGGAAATTTTATCTGCAGTCCCTTTCACTTACCACTATAATGAAACTTACTCTGCAATTGAATAAAGGAGCAGTGTAAAGAAAGCAAAAGTTTATATTACTTAAAATAGCCTGATCTAATCTGAATCAAATAATTAATCTAATTAATTACATGTATTTTGTAGCCTTTGGGGTATTTTTGTTTTGTCCCTGTGTACAGCGCTTTCTTAAATGTAGAATATTCCTGTCTGGCTTTTCACATCCACCAGCTGTCATATGCTTTTCTCTGTGAGTTCCTGGGAGGGGCAGAGACAGGATAATAACTATTGTCAGGGCATCAGCAGAGATAAAAGAAACTCCCGAGGGGCTCGTGGTTGCAGGAGAAGGCCACTGAAGTGCTTTGCCAATGATCTGAATTGGAGTTTCTGTGCTACCTGAAGATCAGTTGACAGGGATCAGAAGAGGAGGAGAGACAGTGGGCTGTGTGTGGGGGCACGTGGTGGCCACTGTGAATATCAGAGGGTTCACAGACCATGGGCTGGAGATCCTGCAGTGCCATTGACCTTGAGCAGTGTGCTTCCCTCTTGTCCTTTCTTAGGCTGTCCTGAGGAGCTCAAAATAGAAAAGATTGGCATAGCTCCATGCAATGATGAGCAGTGCTAACTGAAGCCTTGAGGACCTAAATCAAATTAAAATAATATTCATATAAAACTGGTTCTGAACTCCTCCTCTCTTGATGGGATATTACGGGCTGTTCAATGATCCTGCCACCACCCAGGTGCTTAAGGCCTGTCCTGACAGTTGAATGAGGTTGTTTAAATTGTGTGTGAGTAGATAAGGAAATGGCAAAATACTATTCTAGAGATTAGTGATTAGCTCCTTGCAGGATATATTTGATGTAGTTGTGTGTCACTTTGCTAGTTTCCATTCTGATAAACAAACCAGAAATTCTGTCTCAAATCTTGGCTCTGCTTTGTACTGTACGAGAGTGGAAGCTGCCCCTGAGACCTTGATGTGGAGCAGCCTCCAAAGCTGCAGGCTTGGGTAGTGCTGTCCAGACTGGGAGCACTAGCAGAAGGGAGGTCTTCTGACTAATATCTGTCTCACCCTTACAAGAGACTTTTCTGATGGACTGCAGAAGGACAGTGCTGTAAATTGGGATGATTTATTCACCTGATTGTATTCATTGCATTGCCTTGGGCTGGGTGTGCAGGAGCAGGGATAAAAGAAACTATATTAAATGTTGAAAAAGGAGGTGAAGTCAGAATTATTGGAGTTTTTATTGTAATTCTGTTTACAGTGCTTTGCTTAGAGAAATATTTATGAATACTTGTATTACTTGCAGATTTTTCTTACGCTTTTCCCTTACCATGAATCAAGCAGTGGTCCAGCACATGAGTGAAAGAAAAATGAATACTGACCAGAGAAAAAAATACTATCAAAGATCCTGAAAGGAAGAAAATTGCCAGTAGTCTAGCAAACCAGTCCAGCAAGGCAGGTTTCAATTTACTCTCAGTTATATACTAGGTTATTGGGGGGGAAAAAAGAAAAAAAAGTTAAAATTTGAGTTACTACACCGAAATAGAAACATGTTTGCAGCCATGCTAAAAGATTGTTTTAGTTCTAGGGTGTAATTGATAGAGGTTTATTAGTTTAGATGACAGAATGAGGGAAATTGCAAGTTCTGTAGGTTTCTTTCTGATGCACATTTGCAAAAACATGCAATGTCTTTTGAAGATGTCTCTCCTAAAAATCAAACGTGACAGGTTTAATAATGGCCTTGAAATCAAAGCCTAGGCCTATGGCTAGCCACGTAACAGTAACCTGACATAGAAATGTTTTAAAAGCATGATTGATTATGTAGTATAAAGGATCCTTAAAGTTTTTAGAGTTCTTGCTTTTTACTACAGTTACTGTGGTTGAAAGACAAGGAGTTACTTAATAGTAGCTTTTTATTATAGGCTTTTAAATTCAGAAGTGTAGTATAGATGCTGTCACACAGGGTTTGATGGTGATCATTGGAGGAAATCAGGGAGAGTCTAACTCTGAGTGTGTTTTTATTTCCAAGTTTCTTACTATATAGCAACTTTCCCTTGTATGCCAGACAATTGCTGTTTATAAACCATGAAGATCAACTCTTAAGTGCTCCAGGTGGCATGTATTAGTGCAGCATGCAGAAATAAACTCTTTTCTTCACGCTAAAATTTACAGTAATCAGCAAAGCTGTTCTCTGAAGAGCCCTTCACATGGGTGTAAGGGAACTTGTGCTTATTCCAAGACATTAAGTATTATCTACTTAACAGGAGAAATCCCATTTCAAAATACTAATTAGTTTTGAAATGAATAATGACCTTTAGCCTGAGTTCTCAGATGAGATGTAAGTAGGAGTCAACAGAAGTACAGCTCTACATACAAACACTAGAGCAAAATGTTCATTAGCTCTGCAGTTCTTTGCCAAATTAATTCTTTAGTTGACTGAAAATTCTAAAGCAGACATTTTCCTGAAGCTCAGTTTTACCAGGAAGGGCAAACTTTACCAGGTATTATGTCTGGGCTGGACCAGACTCTTTAAAATAATTGATTTAACAAAGACCTTGAGTTCAGCTCTTGGCCAAGAACTACCAATTCATTTCTACAAAGACCACTCAATTCATCATCCTAATAAAATTATCTTCCTCTCTGTAATGATACCTTATTTTCTCCCACATTTTCAACCCAGGTGAGCAGCTGCCACTAAGTAGCTAAGTTTCCAACAGGACTGATCCTTCTTTCTGCTTCCTGACTCCTTTCTCACAGCAGCATCAGCATGGTCATACCTGCTTGCTCCTGTGGCTTTGACTGCAAACAGCACCACCTTTTTTTTTTTTTTATAAAGCTGTAGGTGGTAAAAACCATTAAGATTCAAATATATGATTGCTTCTTAATGTTATTTATTTATTAGTTATTTCCACCAAATCTTGTGTTTAACATTTAATATGTTTCTTCACAGATGTAGCAGGAGAGCATTTGACTACATTAAAATTATAAACCCAGTACTCATAATGAATTCAGTATAAATTTTGACAACTGGCATAAGCTAAGACTGGATGCAGTCAGACAACTTAAGTGCTAATTTGCAGCTTGACAAGTTTTGACATGACAAGTGAAATTCTGTTTGCTTTTATACAGATAACCTACTGTAGTCAGTGGAGAGAGTGAGACAGATTTTTGCCTTGACAACTTTCAACATCAATAAAATTCTCACTCAGTTGTTCTTGCTCAACATGTATTTCTAATGGGTGCTCTTGTCATTGAATTCAGCTGGCTTTGATTCAAGCACTATTCCATTTCTGTACAAAGTGAAAAGCAAATGAAAAAAATCTGAACTATAGTAGGTTAGATATAGCACTTGAAAAAAATGTGATCGTGGGTAAAAAAAGCCCCAAGGAAAAGAAGACGTGTTTAAAATCACAGCCTCTAATCCGAAAAAAATTAAGTGCTGAATAGAGTGATGATAATTTGACATTACTGCAGGACTAAATTAAAAGTATGTAAATGTTTAATTTAATTATGGTGCTGAATTTCATGGGGGTTTGATATTTGATTTGAGAATAATTGCAACATCTATGAATACTTCTTCAATTTAAGTTAATGATGTACTCTCATTTTTAATTGATTGCTGTATCCCTTCTGAGAATATTGAGTTGTATGTAATGTATGTTGAGATTCCTTGATATCATTGATGTAATTTTTTCATTATGCTTTGTCTGCATCATTGTAAATGCTTTTAAATCACGTAGAAAAATGTTTAACTAAAAATATTTTGGTTCCCCTTTCAAATTAGATTATTATTACCCCAGCTTACTCAGCATGGTCCTTGAAGCAGAGAGTAACAGGGGGAGTATAGGATCTTTTTTCCTCCTATGGAGTGCAAAACTCAGTACTGTCAGTTCAGCAGTGTGATATGTGTTATCTCACAGAAAATCTCAAGGTATCAGAATAATTCCAAAATCCCTACATTTTATTGCTGTTTTTCTTTCTGTTATAGTGTTACTATCTGTTCTTTCAGATGTTTTTTTTAATACACACCTCCTTTGTGTTTGTGCCAAGTGGGACCGTGGCCCCAAGTGGGGCAGTGAGATGGGGTCAGAGCAGGGAGCAAGGGCTGCAATCCCAAGTATGCACTCTCCCTTCTGTCTAGCAAATGTACTGGCTACTAGCAAGCCATTATTGCCAATCTGTGTCAAAGAAAATCAGTTGGTTCTGTTTCAGTTTTCTTTTGTTTCTCACTCATTGTTTATAACATTCGTTTGTCATTTCTGTCATTTTATAGAGCTTCCAAGAGCAGCTGTCAGGATCTTAAGCAACATGACATTCCTTTTTGTGAGTCTGTCATACACAGCTGAGAGTGCCATTGTCACAGCTTTTATTACCTTCATTCCCAAGTTCATCGAGTCACAGTTTGGCATCCCAGCTTCCAATGCCAGCATCTACACTGGTAAGGCACTGCCACGTAGTGTTACCTTGCAATGTTGGCTTTGGCTTATGAAATGAATCAATTAGGAATGAACCAAAAATGTGTTTGTTCAAACAGGTGATTGGATCCAGCTTTCTGCATTTGGTTAGATATTCAGACTATTTTTTGATGTTTGTTATATGTATTTAATGTGAAGCCATTTATGTTGTTAAAGGGCTGGATTTTTTTTTTTGCGTAGGCCTAGACAGATGTTTTCTCATTTGTTGATGGTCTCCAAGGGGGAAAAAATCAACAAAAACAAGCTAGAAAAACCATAGACATGACTGCAATTTGTGTGCTTTAAAAGGTCTCTTAAAACTGTTCTTATTTTCTGTGAATTTTACATCCTCTTTGATCTTTAAAATATCTTTATCTTTTTTTCCCCATGGTGAAAAGTTGTTTATCTTTCTTCTCCAGGGTGGTGATTTTCTTCATACTTACTTACTTACTTACATTGAGACAACAATCTAGTCTAGTCAGAATTCCCCAAATTCTCTCCTGCCTGTCATTTCAGGAGACCCCTATCCTGCATGTGTGGCGCCTCCCCTGCTGTACCAATGTACAGCCATGTCCAACTTTTAACAGAGCTACAGACCACAAAATTTTAAGCTTCTCACTGCTCTGTGACTGAGGGAGATGAGAACTTGGCTACTAAAAGAGGCCAAAATATTGTGCAAAATTGGGGCCTGTGTCATGCAGATGAGTTTCCTTCTCTTCTAGCTACGTCAAAGACATTTGTCTTTATAATAATTTTTAAAATTCTCCATAGTGCTTCTCATATAGAATAACTGCTAATTTCTAGGCAGGTTAGTTCTTTGTTCACTCATACTTCAGACACTGTGCCCTAGGAATGATGGAGTGGAGTGAGTTGTGGGGATGCAGGTGAAGTATGGGGTGAAGCTGCCCAGGGGCATCTGTCAAAAAAGGACAAGAAGTAGCAGAAGGAAGAAGGAAGGCACATAGACCTCACATGGGAAGAATTTGTCACTTGCAGTGGCTGGAAGAAATGCAAGGAATTTCTAGAGTGGGGAGGGGAAAAGTCAGAGAAGCACCATGTGGTGCTTTCTATTTGAGAGTTTCTGGGATGAGATTTTCCTCAGGGCATGAAATCCCTGTGTTCTGCATATAAGGAAGAAACATTGACTCGTGGGACTGTGATGCTCTCTGAAGCTTGGGGTAGCTACACACACAGGAGTTTTACTGTAATGAGTCTTGATAGGATGGCTACACCATAACTTACTTCATCCTCAAGATAAACCAGAAACATTCTTGCCAGAAAAAGTACTCAACAAGCCAGTACATTAGAAGAGGTAAAAGTAGTGTGACCTTGCCCAAAGTGTGAAGTTATTAACATCTGTTGTTTCCCCTGTTATAAATTACTTGATAAAGGCTATTATAATGAACCAGAAGAAGAAGATGAAATATATCAGGCTGGATGTGCAACAAGGACAAGTGAGCACTGCTTCTACAATCCCAACTCTTAAACATAGCATTGAAGTCAAGAGTTGTTAATTTTATAAATATTTTTTTGTAGGAAAGATGGGAAAGGGAAACTTGGAAATTCTGTATTAGATTGCTACTGGCTAATAAAGTAAAAGACGTGACAAGTTTACAAAATTTCTGGTTTGTAAAAGGAGAATATGTATGTTATTTACATTATACATCTATGCTTAATACCCACATTGCCAGCTGAGTACATGTGCTTCCTGAATCTCTTCATGTAAAGATTTTACTGGCAATTTTTTGTCTTCTAAGCAGCAATTCTTTAATTAAGTCTCGATTTCTTTCGGTTTTAAAACAACCCTGTCATTTATCATCATCAAAAAACACTGTGTGCCAAACTTCATGTCTTGAACTTGTGCAGCTTCTGCATTTAATTTCTGCTCTTGGAAGAAAGACTGGTTTTGAGTCTGTGAAGACTTAATGTTTAGAATCTTCCTCCTGAAATGACATTTTATTCTATAATGTCATTGGTGATGGCAGGATAATTAAGGTCCCAGCTGTTATTCCCTCTGTTCTTGCTTTCACAATCTCAACATTTTGATAAATATAATGTACCTTTCACCTTTAGACATATTAGCAGAGAATGCTATGCAATAATTGTAAAGGTATTTGCAAGTGATAGTCTTACTGGCTTCTTTACGAGACCAACATTTCTAACAATTTGGATTATAAAGTTTAGCTTCTCTGTAGGTGCAGCTTCCAAAAGTAGTTCAGATTCCATGTTTATGTGGAATGCATCTTTATTGGCAAAGCCTTTAATTAAAGACCTTGTCACATGTCAGTGAGAAGCAAAAGACAAGGGAAGAGAAGTGCAAGACATTCGCTGACTTTACCACCACTCCAGGACCTGAGAAGTGGGGACAACCTGGTAATAACGTTGCTGAACCTTAAAACTCCAGCACCAGAGCAGCAGAGGTTTCATAGGCACATCTTTGTGTCTTAAACTTACCCTAATTCTATTATCTTAATTTTTAAAATTGTGTTTGATCGATTTACACTCCATGTATCTGTGGAGAGATGAATTGGAATGCTGAAGTAGGAGTCGTGGAATCAGACTCAAGGTTGGAAAAGATCTCTGAGATCATTAAGTCCAACCTTTGACCAAACACCACTATGTCAATGAACCATAGCAGCAAGTGCTACTTCTGGTCATTTCTTCAGCACCTCCAGGGATGGTGGCTCCACCACCTTCCTGAGCAGCCTGTTCCAATGGTTAACCACCCCTTCCGTGAAGAAGTTCTTTCTAATGTCCAATCTGAACCTCCCCTGGCCCAGCTTGAGGCCATTTCCTCTTGTCCTGATGCAAGTTACCTGGGAAAGTGCTATTCAGCTTGAGTAAAGTATCCAGAAGGCAGAATTTGCAGCCAGGCTTGGGTGTGCATTCCCAGGTGGGCAGGGTTCTACGGTCCTGCTTGAGGTTGGTGCTTGTTCTTCGCTGGAATTAATCATGAGAATGGGAGGAGGAAGATTTGTGTCCAAATTTGGATTTCTTCAAATTTTCAGTGGTTAAACTGGACCTATATGTAACCCTTCTCCCGATTCTAAAATAAATACAAAGCAATGTTTCTGCTTGTAAGTACAATAGTTCTCTTACAGTGCTTTCACTGCTGCTAATATGATAAGGAGGATTTTATAAATTCTTTGACAACACTCCAGAGGTTTGAAAAGTCTGGCTCAGTTTGCTAGCAGAGAATCAGACAATGGATATCTTAGTGCAGCATTTGCAGTCATCTAATTATGGAATGAAACAAATATTTATGTTTTATGCTGTTTCTGTAGGTCCTGTTTTAATGCTGTTTGAACTTCTTCCTGGCAGGTGTGATTATTGTCCCAAGTGCTGGTGTTGGTATTGTCCTAGGTGGCTACATTATAAAAAAGCTGAAACTCGGTGCAAGAGAGTCTGCAAAGTTGGCTATGATCTGCAGTGGTGTATCCCTGCTGTGCTTTTCAACACTCTTCATTGTTGGATGTGAAAGCATTAATCTAGGGGGAATAAATATACCTTACACAACTGGGTAAGTATCTTGGATAATTATCTCTGGCAAAACCAGCTTTTTCCAGTATGCCTGATCTAGAAATATAAAAAACGCTGATAGCTGATGTACTGAGGAAGCCACATGTTTGAATGAGAATTTAGTGAGTATTGTGATATAAACACATGCTGTTAGTGTGTGGCCCTTGTTTTTTTACATCTGGTTTATAATGCAGTTTATGTAGTAACTCAGCTTTTTGAGGGGTGAGAAAATGCATTAGAATGGCCTTCAGTGATGCAGAAAAAGAAGAATACTGTCCTCTGTAGATTACTTAGAATTTACTTAGTGTTTCAAGATGTTTTCTGCTCATAAAAATTGTGAAAAAACTAAGTGGATTATGAAGATTATTTCTAAATGGGTTTATTAATTATCACCTTAATAGTGTTTTAGGTCTACAATCCCTATTTGAGAGGAATCACTTGGGCATGTGCTATCAACATTAGTGGTGTGCACTGCTTCTGAACCCCTTACTAGTTGTGTGAATGCCCTCCAGTGCTTGCTGGGTCATCATCAAGACAGCAACTAGACCATATTCCCTAAAGCTATATAGAGAGTGAAGAGGACTGCAATGAGGAAGAAGGTGTGGATGTAGCAAGGACTTGGGAGTGAGGAATTTAGGCTGTGGCATTAAGAAATGCATGGAAGGGCATGAAAAAAAGAAAAAGGATATTTGGAGGGAAGGCAGTGTGGTAAAACTGGAGACATTTTCACAGGAAAGGGATTCTGTAGAAGCCTGATCATGAGCTTTTATTTTCTTTCTTACTTCATACATGAGATTTTCCTCAAAATTGCCTTCTTCTTATAGGTTAAATGGAACAGTGTGAATGTTTGGAGAGTGTGAACCTATCTGAAGCAATGTTTTTTCCCCTTTGCTTTTACATCTAAGGCTTGTCTGCCTTTTAATTATGACCAGGTGCCGGGTATCAGATCCATTTGTATATTTGCTTCTAGGGCTCAGCTCTGGACTCCTAATATTTTGAAGAGAATGTAGAGTGTGGAGCAGGAAAAGAGATGATGAAATGGAGAAAAAATACAGTGGGGCAGAGGGATAGCAAGTGGAAAAGAAAGAGGTAAAATGGGAAGCAAGGGAGGAAGAAAATAGGCACTGTTTACACAGAGAATGTTTTGGATTGCTTGTTGCTGGGTGTTACTACACTGCTGTCAAACCTTAATGTTAGAGCAAAGAAATCCAGCAGCTGAAAGTCAAGAGCTGATGAAAAGATGTTACTCTTTTGTATTCCTAAGACCTAGGGTTAAAGCTTGCTGCTGAAGGGCTGTCAGTAGCAGGAAGTAGCATGGTGATATGATATACCCTCGTCTGAGCTTAGTGGGCTGAAGAAGGAGAGAAGAAGGATGGGAAGGGGGTGGAATGCTTTGATTGTCCACCTGCTGTTAATGTTTGTGACAGCCTGTGGGTGTAGATGAAGAAATGAAAATTAATAGGAATGAAAACAAAAATTTCAGCTAGGAATTAGTCGATCTGTGTGGCAAGTCAGAATGTGTCTGCCTTACTAATGAGAAGCCTGTACCTTTCTGTTTGGAGAAGTCCCATTTGATTAAAATCTATTTCTAAACTGAAGACAAGGCGTACTGTTGTCATGTAACTCATAGCCTTCATGCTGGAATTGTAAGAGTATCTAATGTTTTTTTTAGTAAGTAATAACATTTGCAGTAAATACATAGCATCAATTGAAATAGGCATCAATTCACAGCTGTTGTGCGAGTCTACGGCAGCATTACTCCCTTACCACCTTCATCTAATTGTTCTTCTTGAGAAAAGAGATGAGAAATAGTAATGGCAGAATTCTCACAACTGTTGGTGTATATAAACTCTTTGAAATCAGTATAAAAATCATACTGACTCGTAATGTCATCAGAAACTGAGAATTACTAGCATATTACAAAGCATGGTTCAGCTAGATTTTTTTAATGCAGAGATCAAGTCCACATTTATTATCAAAATGATAGTAAAAAGGCAGCACTGCACATAAATTAATCTTGAATATCTGACATGATAAGCATTCTCTTAATCCTCATGATCAATCATCGGATAGCTTCAAATCACTTACTTAGTAGGCAACTCTTTAACTCAGCCATCAAAGAATGTTGTTAGCCATGGAATTAGAAAAAAATGCTTTCATTTTGAGTTTAATAAAACACATACCTCATTTTCTACTTTGACTGTAGTGCAGCATAGGGATGTCAAAGCCCTTGTCAATGGGCAAGATTGGATAGGGAAAGCAGTAGAGCTGCCTGGTTTGGGATAAATGTATTGCATGATGCTCTACCCTTACATGGCAATGCAAGGTCTGATATCTGACCTACTTGCACTGGCACCAACCCAGAGATCTCAGATACATTGGGCAGTGTAGACACACCCTGCAGGATAATTTCTGGACAAATACGTTCATTTCTACTTTTTTTTTTTTATACATTTAAATGTACAGGTTTTTCTTTGGTGAACTGAGCCATAAAGCACTACAAAGAAGAGGGATGAACTAGGTTTCAGTTAACATAGAAGTATGTCCATACCAGTACTCAGAAAAGTACGCAGTGACATTTCATAATTCAGTATGTTTCATAACTCAGTATTTTTCTAACTGTACCAGCTGCAAGGAAGTGGAGGGGACCTGGAGGCATGCACAGATTAGAATATATTAGTAAGGATTCTCTGCTGTTTTGTGTTGGGCAGAAGCAGTTTTGCTGTTGCTGGCGTGTCGTCAGCATTTCTGTTCTCGGGAAGATCAAGGGCACCTCTGTGTTACCATCTCAGCATTTTAGATCCTATTGCTCCGTGAGGGCATGTTTGATATTTGAATTGCAGTGTAAGGAGCCTTATGTCAAACCACAATATGGCATCCCTTCTCTTGCATTGTAACAGCATCCAGGTGGGAAGTCCTGAATGAGTGAATGGTCTGGATAAGAGTCCAGATGGCTTCTAAGTATTTCTAAAGAGAGAAGCTCCACAGCCTCCCTGGGCAACCTGTGTCACCACCCAGTCACTTGCACAGTGAAAACTGTTTCCTGGTGTTTGTAGGGAACCTCCTATGTTTCAGTGTGTGCCAGTTGCCTCTGTTCCTGGCACTGGGCACTCCTGAAATGAGCCTGGCTCTGTCTTCTTTGCATCATCCCTTCACGTATTTATAGGCATTGATGAAATCCCCCTGAGCCTTTTCCAGGTTCAACAGTCTCAGCTCTCTGAGCTTTTCTTCAGAAGAGAGGTGCTCCAGTCCTTTCATCATCTTACTGGACTTTCACTGGTCTCTCTCTGGTACATCCATGTCTCTCTTTTACTGAGGAGCCCAGAACTGAACCCAGCACTGCAGGTGTGGCCTCACCAGTACTGAACAAAAGGGAAATAGCAGAGATCAGCTGCTTTGTTTTTTTTTTCAGACCAGTCTCTTGCATGTATTGTCGTGTAAGGCAGCTAAAACAGCCTCCATGGTGAGTTTACTCATAGTGACAGATTCCTGGATTATTTCAGTTCCATCTCTCACATTTCTGACATGTAATGAATCAACACAGACTCTTTTTGATTGCTTTGTGCTGTTTTGGTGCAATTAAAGTTTAGTTAAAGTGTGCAATTGGCCTACTGAGGTATTTCACACTAAAAAATATTTGTATTCTTCCTCTTGTATCACCAGTTTAAGTTTCTGTTATTCTTGTATCTATTTCAGTCCAATCAGCCAGTGGTACCCCTTAACTTGAAAGCAGTGACTAATTGGATCAGAACAATAGCAACAAAGAAGGAATCCAGCTGACACAGTGAGAGGGTCCCTTGTTTGACAGCTACACAAAAATTGCATCATTGCTGCAATTCCAGCTGCTTGCCAACAAGGAGACTGCAGATCTCTGCCATCCAGAATGTCCTTCAATACCAAACCAAAAATACTGCTATCAAATTAAGATATTCCTTTTTATCATATAGCCCAATATTAAGATTATAGAAACTATGTAGTGAGGTTATCTCCTGCCCTTTGTATTTCCTCTGTCCTGTAGGTTACTACAGTCATATCAATAAAACTATGTGCAAAATCAATTATTTGTTTAGATATTACCAAAATATAGTTTGACTTCGTTTTCTTTAAACTGCATATCATTTAAATTATAACCTTGTGGGAAGAGGGTCCTCTTTCTTTTCCCCAATATATGTTCATTGACTGCCAGTACAGTGATATTTCAGTCCAAGCCTGAGTATGTGAAATAACAGGTCACAGCTCAAAAAAATACAGGCAGTAAAGCTCATTTTATATTTTCCTTTTTCTCACTTTACTTCTATACCACAAACCTTCTCTGGAGTAATAGTTGGAGAGAAAAACACGATTTAGAAAATAAGGTTAGAAACTGGAGTCCTTTACATTGTTAGTCACATCTAATAAAGGTCTTCTCTTTATCAGTTTTACTAGCATTGTGTCATGGAGGCAGAACAGTCTCCCTGAGAAGTGAACAAATGCAGTTTGTCAGTTGGGGTTCTGGGTTTTGTCCCAGCACATGTTTAGTGAACTTGCAGTTGAATCTTATTAATGGAAGGAGCAGCATCATTGTTTGTAATTGAAAGAATAGTTCAGGAAGTGCTGTCATTTGGGGCTGGTTTCTGTTTGTGTGCTCGTGCACTACTGGTGTCCTTGGCAGCTCAGGTGCAGCAGTGTTGCAAGTTGGCAGTATCTGCACCTGCTGAAACAAGCAGAGCAGCTCTTTCTCAGATATCCCATGTTTCTGCAGCAGCTGCTGCATTGAAACTAGGCTTCTTTTCCTACAGATCAGCTCACGAGCAGGACGTACTAGCTTTGGTGCAATTTCCCTAAGAACCTGCTCTTAATGGCTGGTGCAGGTAAATCTGTGATGTGCTATGCTGTAATTCAGGGATAAACGCTTTGTTTTCCTTCGTGGAGAGTAGGCAGCCTTCCAGTGCCAGGAGGCAGGATTAGTAGAGTGCGTTGGTTCAGCTTACTTCCAGAAAAATGCATACCTTCAAGAAAAAATGATTCCTTCCTGAAAGAAGTGTTCAAGAAATATGTTGTAGTATGTGCTGTATGGTTGATCCCATATGTTGAAAGTGGAGTTACACAAGACACGTGTTAGTAGGGATTTCATGTCCCCAGCATCTGAAACTCCTTCATCCTTCACTTGTTTCCCACCACTGAAAGAGGAGTGAACAATGAGTGAAGAGTGAAGGTAATGAAGATGAAAGCACGAGCCTCTTTTACTACTGTCTGATAATGAACTTTTGGAAATGCAGTTAATAGATGATTTTGTGTGTTACATACTCTTTAAAGGATGAAAAAACCCAAACCTCTCGTGCAAGGTGTTTGCTCTAAGCAACGAAAAAAAATTCCCCAATTAAGCTTTACAGTGATATGCTAAAGACAAAAGGTGGTGAAAGCTGGAGAGACAGAGCTTGCAGTAGCTTGTTATTAATTTGAGCATATTTGTTTTGTCTGTCTGGAAACTTAAGTCATCTTCCAGGACAAACAAAAAAATGCCCCTGAGATTAAATTATCACAGTGGTCTCAGTTCAGTTTCCAGTTTCATGCTTCTTATTTCTTGCATGCCTGATTTCAGTCACCTTTTTTTTTAAAGCTGATTTCCTAACCTCTGTGTCGTGGTAATGTTCAGCAGTGCAGCTGAAGTGAGTTAGCTGTGTAAGCAGAGTGAGACGGGGAATGGGTTCTCCTGCCTGTGGAACAACCCTACCCATCTGTTCCTGAGAAGGGTTTTAGGTGGTGGAGGGATAAGAGATCAGAAAAATTTGTGCTGCGGGGTGAGAGAGGTTGGAGAGTGGAACCTGAGCTATGCCTTTCCCAGCAGTCTGGGCTGTCCCTGGACCTGGTCCTGTGCAGTGTAGCAAAGCCCTGTTGTCAACAGGAACACAGTACAAGGGTCTCCCAGGCAGGCTGTGGAGTCTCTCCTTGTGCTGAATATTCAGGCATCTGGGACATCCAGCTCAGCAGGCTGACTAGGATTTCGTAAAACTCCAAAAATGCTAAACTCTTCTGTTGGTGTGAAAAGCTTTTGTCACTGTGCTGCTGAAATTTGTATGTTCCTGAGGAATGTTTTGATGATTTGGTGTTTTTTCCATTGGAGAAAAGGTTCTGTTGAGAGATTACTGGAAAAGTCTGCCCGTTGCTATATGATGTGTTGCTGCATACTGGTTATTGAAATTCAGCAGGATATAATATGACAAATTTCAGCTGATAGCTGAGAAGGTGACAGAACCACTACCAGTCCTGGATATTTTACTTCCTGCTCAATCTGCAACTTGTTTCTAAAAGTGTACCTTGTTTGTTTATGGAGCAGGAAACAAAGCACTTAGAAAGGCTTTGGTTAGCATCCAACTAGACCATGAAGTGTAAAGTAGTTCCAAGAGCTAAATTTGTGGACCTGATTTGTGTGATCAGTAGACAGTCAATAAATATTTGAAAGCAACTTAGTAATATTTAATTGTCTGCAGAAGTGCACAGCTGGGAAGACAAGCATATTCAGCAAAAGCAAATAATGGTGTGTAAATACAAGAAAACCAGTCAAGTGGAATGCTCTGAGCAGCAGTCATGCTACTGAATGTCAGTAACGACAGGAGGTGAGGTGACACACAGCATGGGTGACAGTCTCTGTGTGCAGAATGGCTCCTGAGCCAAGCCTCTGATCTAGTCAGGGGTAGAAGATGGGAACAGAAGAACATTTCTTGTGGCTCCTGAGGTAGCTGGGGTGCAGTAACTCTGCTGCTAGTTGCTTGTCTTCACACTGGCTTTGCCCATGCATCACAGACATGCAGACAGCCAGCAGCAGCCCTTGTGAGGCTCTGCAGCCATGGCAGGCTGTGAGCATGTGTACAGGATCTTGAGGATGCAGCCACAAACCCAGTCCAGATTCTGTTCAGCTCCTGCCTGGCTGAGGAGGTGCTGAAATTCCATGGATATCTACTGATCCGCTCAGAGCAGAGGTACTTGAGGTAGTTTTAAACAGCAGTGATCATTGAGCAGTACTGAGAGCAGGACAAACAAGACAGAACAGCTAATTCAGTATTACACTGTAGTGCCCGGTGTGGAGTGGCTGTGAATTCCAGTATAATTCTCAGACATTAGTATGGTTACCAATTCTCAAGGACTACTGAAGTGAAGTAAGCTACTGTTTGCATTTTGGCCAGAGCTCTCAAAGACCACGTATAGATTTGTGTAGTTTTAGGGAGCCATGTAGATGCAGGTGTTTAAGCTGCCTTGACTCAAGGATAGGAAAGAAGCATTTGAAATACGTCGAAATCCGTAAGGGATTTGGGCTTTGGCCACATTTTGGGGAATGGTCTAGGGAAGCAGAGTGGTGATTAATCTACAGACATTTAGTAAAAGCACAGCAGTCTTCCAGATCTAGAGAGCTTTCTGTAGATTTCACATAGATTTCACATTTGTAATACATAAGTAATAAAAGCATTGTTTTCTGAACAGCTGTTAGTATGTGGGAAAAGGTGCCTATTAGTTCGCATTAGTTCACAGAATCCTTACATCTTGTCACTGAGTCTTTCATTAGTAATCAACAAGAAATTACTGCAGCTTAGAATAGACATATAAAATAGTGGTGTCTTACTTCATAGAGGAAAAAAAAAAGACAGGGAAACAATACACCTCTTACCTAGCCAAATATGATACAAATTTTAAACTTTGGTGTTATTTCTTTTATTGTGTTTTTAGTTGATGGCAAGGATGACTCGGATACTCTTCTGTATTGTTTAAGTCATATACATAACCTTAAGTTAACACAGTCTTTGTCTAATAATCAACTCTCCATTTCAGAGTTAATGAGTAGGATGTTTGCTCCCTCTTACAGGAGAACATGGCTATCTGTGTGTGCTCTACTAGCATGTTCTTTTTCCTTTCTTCAGTCCCACTCTCGCCATGGCCCACAGGAATCTGACTGGAAGCTGTAATGTTAACTGTGGATGTAAGATTCATGAGTACGAGCCTGTCTGTGGATCAGATGGAATAACATATTTTAATCCTTGCCTAGCTGGCTGCATCAGTAGTGGAAACCACAGCACAGGGGTAAGTGCTTCACCCACCATCCACACACAAGCCCTGAGTAGCCCCTCGGGACCAGTGCAGATCGAACACTTCTCTGTTCCTAGCTCAAGCATCCCTCCTCTGAGCTTCAGAGAAGTTCTCTGCAGGTGACTTGTCCATCTCTGAACCTTTCCACAATTTGAAAGACTGGCAATGCTGTTATTTCATGGTCCCAGCCCACTTCCTTTAGTTATGTACCAATGTGAGGCACAAGTTCATTTGTAGTAAGTGAATTCTCCAGCTGAGTGAGTGCAAACGCCATGGGATAGGGAGGGCTGGTGTTTCCCTACAGACCCCAAAGACCTTGGTGGTAGTGACCTGCATGCCTGATGATCCTGCAAGGCTTGGAGATGGTACCTTGGGTCAGTGTCATCTAACTCAGCTTTCTGCCAACGTAGGCAGCCATGTCAAGCTGTCTTTCTTCAAGCTCAGTCTTACGTTTTAGAGCAGTTTGGGATTCTTTGTGACTCCCTCTCTAAACTGAAGGAAGAACCTAACTCTTCAGGAAGTTGGAAGTGTTTTAAACTCGTGTTTAAATTTAGTTAGGATTTGTTTAAAGGCACTGATGTTTGTTTCAGCCTCATCATTTTGCCCAAGTAGCTCTTGCACCTGCACCAGTGCACTGGTAGGTCTGTGGTTTTCCTGGCTAGGTAAAAACTGCTCGTGTAGTCTGCTCTTGTGAAACAGTTTGACCAGTCCCATGGCCTTTTTCTAAACCTCTTCCAGGCTACATGAAGGTTGTCATCAAACTCAAGAAACCAGAACTTAAAAGATCTTAATAATCCACTTTCTTCCTTGGAAATACATTGCTTGTTACAACCCAGCACTCTAGTTATGCTGAACTGGAGAAAGACATCCTGCTGGTAAAACCAAACCATGGAAATTTGGCAGTTTCCGGGACTGGGCGCAAGAAAACAGTTGAAAAGTGGAATCTGACTTAAGTATCAACGGAGTATTATGGTCATATTAGTTTCCTTAAAAAATGTACTCTTAAATTCTTCTGTTACAGAGCTGTCCTTTAAAAATGTATAATTAAGAAAGACAAGAAGTAGTGTAAACATTGATTTTCTTAGGGCTTGATTGTGCTTTCCAGAAGTCTTACTTAAAAAGTATCAGTCTCCTGATTTGCAGTCATGAGCCAGCCTGTGAAGCAGGAGGATGTTAGGTCCAGCACTGTATTTTCCCAGGTCACCTGTATAATGGTCTGAAAAAGCACGTTCATACATACATGTCTCTGAGAACAGATTAGTTTCCCCTATATTTTTTTTTTTCCTTTTTAGATTATCCTGCTGGTTTTTACTAGAAAATTGTTTTGACCAATTGGAAAAGCCTGCAGTGTGAACCTGTGGTTAAATATCAGTGTCTGTATAATCTAATTTGTGCTTTTCTGGATTGAGACAGGCTTGATCTTTGTTGCATTTCACCTGATATTGAACTGGCACTATTAATTTATTTAGTAGGGAAGTACTCTTGGAGTGTGCTCTTCACTGCAGATTTTGAAACATACTATCACATCTTATGATTTAAGAAAAGATGCTTCATGGCCTGAAGTTTTAACTCAGTAGCTAATGGTGAATAGACTAGGTCTGACATTGCTTGGAAAAGGCATTTTTTTGGAATAAATAATTGGTTTTGTATGGTACTTTTAAAAACAACAAATGTAAGTTAGTGCTGCTGAATAACACATAAAATGTTGCTAACGTATAATATTTGGATTTAAGTTTATAACAGAGTGTTTTCAAAATTAACCATTTAAAAGTTCGAACTAAGAGGAAAGGATACCAGTGTACAGTTCTTACTGGTATATATATATATATATAAATATTTATACATACATCTGCTCCTATACTCTTAATATTTCTGTCATGCTATGTCTGTCTCATTTAGTACACAAACTTAGTTTTGCTGGTGATGAACCAAGATTGTGTAGTAAAGAGGTCTCATTTCTGTAGGATTCCTGTTTGGCATTTGTGTTTGGAAGCAATAAGGAGTTTAGGGTGAGGTACTGTAGTAAGAAATCAGGTACTCATGTGATGGTAGAGTGAAGTGCTACCTTGGGAAACCAGAATCTGTCATTGGCTTTGTTTCTAAGTGATGTTGGGCAAGTCAGTTAAACAAAACTTCTCCCTGCTGGTCATTAGTCTTGTATTCTTCATTTTCTGGATGATGAACATGAGCAACACCCAGAAGTGCCACTTGTAGATGGACTGCCTAAATCTGTATTTGAAGGCATGAAAAGTTACATTTCGAATATATTTAGTTGGGTATAATGGAAAATGTTCTGAAAAAAAGGATTCCAGTTGTCTTTAATTAGTCACCCATGTTTGTGAAATCTTTGATCCATTTCAGTTACTTAACTACAAAATAGAGATAACATCAATACCTCATGACTGTTTTGAAGATAAATGACTCCTTTTTGAAAGAGTTAAGCTATAATAGTGAGTGTAATAGAAAATCCACATGAAATATGAGTCCTTCCATCTTTGTAGTGGAATATTCTTAGTCTGAGGAAAAAAATACCTGAACTCACATTTTGAAAATGGGAGGTAAAATACTGGATAAATAGATACATTATTAAGATGTTCAGCTAAATCCCATGGGGAAAAAAGTGTGAGGCTACATGATGGCATGGATGCATATAAAGGTAGACATTAGAATTGACAAACAGCCATGATTTGGATATGTCTTGATGTCTAAGTGCTTAAATTCACTATCTTAAGATGATTTTGTAACTTCTGTGCCTGTGTGGTCCAAGGTTTGATGAATGCAAAAATTGAAACAGAAATCTCCTTTCTATAACATCCTGGCCAGTTTATTCTGTTGCACTGGAATATCTATCTGCACACTCCTTTGGCATACATTAGATGAAAACAGGAGTAGCATGAACGTGAAAGAAGGCTATTTCTGATCTAGCTCTTCCTCCCCTTGTTCGAATCACATTCCCGTTTGCCTGTGAAATGCTACTTCTTTATTCAGTCTCTTCATCTTAATTTCATTCTCTTTGTCCATTCTCGAATCTCTCAGTGAGTCCTCCAGTCTCACTGTTTTAGTCTCTCCTTTCCCTTTAATCTCTGGTTTTGCTCCTGGCCAGATCTACGCCCACATCCAGGTGGAAGGTCCTGAGCTCCAAGCATGAAGTGCAGCTTGTTGCTCTTTGGCCAGATCTGGGTAGCCTTCCATTCATATGGCAGAAGACACTGCCTGAATATGAAAGTCAGCAGCTTGCTGAATTTCAGAATATGGCATTGTCACTGCTGCCTGAAGAGCGTTTCCTCACAATTTTTGTAGTACAGTAGAAACAATATTTTTCTTCAGTCTCCCTGTCAGAAGTGATGGGATTGTTTTGTCAATATTTCCCAAATATATTCCAGATTTTTTTTTAAACTCAGACTAAATAAAGCAATGGAAAGGCAATCTCATCACAGAGAGTCCTGGCCAGCTTTGAAATTATTTGGAGACATAACTTTGCTTGTGCTTGGGGTAGTGATGCTCAAGGCAGAAGATTCTCAGTTGAGAAGTACCACAGGGCTGTCATACGATGTCTCTTTGCAGTGTCTTTCTTACACATATTTTTCACATGGAAATGTTCTTTTTTGCTCTGCCAGGTCAGAAATTACACGGAATGTGCCTGCGTGCAGAGTCGCCAGGTGATCACTCCGCCGACAGTGGGCCAGCGCAGTCAGCTCCGGCTGGTGATTGTCAAAACCTACCTGAATGAGAACGGCTACGCGCTGTCTGGGAAGTGTGATCGAACCTGCAACACGCTCATCCCGTTCCTCATATTTCTCTTCATTGTAACCCTTATAACAGCATGTGCCCAGCCATCAGCAGTCATAGTGACACTCAGGTGAGAACTCAGTTATGTTTTTTAAGTATTTCTGCTGTGCCCGCTATCACCAGTGCCTGTCAAGCTTGTGTATCCTTAAAAAGTGGATAGAATCCTTGTGTAGCCTTAAAAAGTGAAAGGGATAGAGTGAAATGTGTTTGTATTTAGAATATGTAATATAATAATCCACTTTAGGAAACATGAAGTGCGCAGTAAATTCCAGGTGCTATAAAGAGAAAACAAGCAAAACATCATGGAAGAAAATGATTACTCCTGAAAAATTTTCAACCTTCTTAGACCAATTTGGATTTTCAAATGGAAATGAAAAAAGTTAGTATTTAAAATTATGCTTTTCTCATTCTTAAAATTGCTCATTCCTGCCACAAGCCTGGTTTTGAGTCTTCCTTTTTTATTTTCACAAGAATTTTGAACTTGTACTGTAGTAGTGGTGTTATTGCCACTATAAGGATAGAGAACAACACAGCCTTTGTAGGAAAAAGGCAGTGACATTTATTTGTCAATTTGAAAAAAAAAATCTTATTTTTGGATTGGCTTTTCCCATCTCTGCCATCTAGTTTGATAAACGAAATCATTCCCTGTAACATCTTTGTCCATAGTGTCTGTAAGTGAAGTTCTGCCTATTTTTGAAGAAAAGTGAGCTGAAAAAATAAAATATGGTCTGTTGCTAAAATGAATTTGTATTTGTTTGATCTATGTTGCTGCTGTTTAAAGAGAAGGAGAAATTAGAGGAAAATTATATAATCATTTACTAGAATTTACAAAGCATACCCATAAGCGTTGGTTCTGCTGCTAACAGGAGGACAAAGAATGGTTTAAAGATGTCTGTTTGCTTTGGGATCTGAAGCTGAAGAGATCAGAGTTGTAGAAGTTAGTTCTTTTCAGATGAAGATGAGTTGGAAAATGAAAAGAACAAAATAGTTCAGTTGGAAGGGACCTTCAATGAGCACAAAATCTGAAGGGGTTTGAAGGGGCGTTAAAAATTACCTAGTTCCAACTTGCTGTCGTGGGACAGGGAAAGAGACACCTTTCCTAGACCAGGTTGCTCAGAGCTCCATCCAGCCTGACATTGAACTCTTCCAGGGATGGGACATCCTTCACTTCTCGGGGCAATCTATTCCAGTGCCTCACTGCCCTCACAGTGAAAAATTTTCTCCTAATATCTAATCTAAACCTACTCTCTTTCAGTTTGAAGCCATTGCCCCTTGTCCTATCCCTACATGCTCTGGTAAATACTTTCTCTAATCATCCAGTCAAACTGCCTGACCACTGCAGGACTGAGCAGAAATGCAAACCTGTTAGTGAGGGCATTGTCCAAACACTGACAGGCAAGAGGCATTGACCACCTCTCTAGGAAGCCTCTTCCAGTGTTTGAGGTACTCTTCAGAAGCACGCCCAAAATGATCCAGATGCAAATGGGCCTCCTGTCCATGAGACCAGGTTAGA
Source organism: Promerops cafer (assembly GCA_013398275.1). Taxonomy (NCBI): domain Eukaryota; kingdom Metazoa; phylum Chordata; class Aves; order Passeriformes; family Nectariniidae; genus Promerops; species Promerops cafer. Next base: position 3,586,735 of record VZSE01005694.1, read on the forward strand.
GCTGATCTGAAGTAAATCCCTACAAATGCTTGAAATGCTTGTGATGTTCATGTCAGGTCTCAGCACTAGCTGTTTAGCTGCATTAATTGCTAACATAGAGACACCTTTCGTCCTGGTTTTGTGTAAAGTCTGTCTTCAAATTGAGCTTTTTTTAACACCAGTCTTGCACCTTTTGTTTCTGTGAGAAGGGTCCTCTTGCGCCTTGTTTTTCTGTGAGAACCAAGTAGGATTTCCTTCTGGTACTGTTGTCTTTAGAGCTTCACTCTGATATTCTGGGACAAATTTAGGCCCCTCTAAAAAAATAATAGTGGCAAATCTTTGTAATAGGTCATGAAACTTTGGAAAACATGAGGCAGGTCAGGACTTAGCTTTGGTATCCTTAGGCTCAGTTGTGAGCACAGCTGAGAAACCCTCTGGCACTAATCTTTATCTCACCCCCTCCAAGGACAAGCACTTTCTTGCTGTCATTTTCTCAGCTCACGTGGCTAAGGTTTATGCAGGAACCTGCTGCTGACACAGAGAGGATTGTGCTGTGTCACACTGAGGAATTTTGCCTTCCAGTTTGCTTTTCAAAAAGTCCACAGAATGGGTGTAAGGGTCCCTGTTGGAACATTGAAGTCAGGCACTCGGGGCTGGGCACATCAGAATTCCAGTTGCTCAGCCTTACCTCAACTATTGTGTGCACAGCACCATTATAATTCAGAGACTTCTGACTTTATTCCTTCTGTCTCTGGATTTCCCACATGTAAAATAATTGCAATAAAAAAAATATTGCCCTTGCATTGCAATTAGCAAAGGCAAATGAAGAGCAGTATTGCAATGAACTTCACAATAGTGAGGTACATAAGGGTCATCTCCAACAGGATTTTGTAATGCTCAGTACAAAAAATGGGGGCCCACACATATAGACAGTGACACCTGCTGTCCCAAACCACATACTGTGCTTTGTGCATTGGTCAAAGGTCTGTGGCCCAATTTCTCAATTTCTTGACTTCAAAACTGGATTTCACAGCTGCATCCCTTTGACTGCAGACTTTTTGGGTGTTTTTATGGTGTATTTCAATGTCATTAGAAGCTATCTCAAGATGTTTAGATTAAGAATTAAGACTATTTTAAAACCAGTAGATAAATTTTTTCTAAAATTGTAGTTGCAGAGTGGGATTTTGTTACTTTGTATTTAGTCTTTGTAAGCTTGACATTTTTCCTTTGAAACCACTGGAAGGAATCTTGTATTGCTTGAATTGAAAAGGTATTTAAAGAGACTGTTTGGATGTTTGTATTGATATTCTTCTTAGAGTAACTCCAAAGTGCTTGTGCTGTACAAAGGTTTGTTAAATTCAGAAACTGAGTCCAGCCTTCAACAATCTAGTTATCTATTAATTCTAATTTACCCCAAAAATATTAAGAAAACTAAATTTGGACATGTGAAATAATAGAAAGCTATCATGAGAAGCCATAAACATTTTGTGTGGATTCTCTAAATTTCCTTAATGTGTTTGGATCAAATTCTTCATGCTTTACACAGGTAAAGAAAGGTTAAAAGGCATGACTAAGATTTTGATTAAACAGCTCCAGGAGGGGCTGGCTGTATTTTTTCCTAGCAGTAGGAGTTAACAATAGTAGAAGCTAAAGACAAGGAATTCAGACAAAGATTTTCTATGGGTGAGAAAAAAGCCAAGAGGTAGAGCCAGAACATACCAGGATGATTATGGGTTATGACTGTTTCTTCACTGGAATTTTCTGCTCACCTGCTAGGTCTGTGGAAGATGGGGAGCGGCCCTTTGCACTAGGAATGCAGTTTGTTTTATTAAGAACTCTTGGTAAGTCTTACAGTAGCTCAGTGTTTCAATAAAGACCATGTTTAGCTTAAATGCACCATAAAAGTGTTAAAATTTCATAAATCTGCAACTAATTATGTGACTAACTGTACTAGAAATCTAAAATTAATAACTTCTGAAAATATTGCATCTGAAAATGTGGTTAATTTACTTTTTTTGGTTACTGACTTTCTAGAACAACATTGTTCCACAGAAAGATAAAATTTTACAGTTTCAAATTGTATTTAAAAATTAAGTTACTAAATATTTTATAAGGATATTTTAGCTCTTAAAAACAGAATTCTGTTGCTTTCAGCAGTAACAATCGTTTTTCTAATTTTTAAATAAGCATTTGTTACATAGTGTCTTAATGTCTTTCTTCTAATATTATTTAATGTCTTTCAAGTGTTTCAAAGCAAAAATGGATAGATGTTAAAAGTCTTTATTTTTCAAAGCATTCTCTTTCAAGCTCTTGAATTTCTAAAATCCCACCCGTAAAGAACACTCCAGGTGTTCAGCTACTATGAAATACATGACTAGAGCAAGCAAGGTCTATAGTAAGAGAACAAGAGAAGCCCATAAAGCTGCATCTTCAAGTTTTGTTTGAGGAAGGATGTTTCAATCTCATCTTAAAGATGTTGTATTTCTGGAGAAAGCAGGAGCATTCATTGGACTGGCTGCATTTTTAGCTGCCTTAGAAGTTAGTCTGTTTCTTGGGAAGATCTATTCAAAAGGAAATTTATTGTATTAATGGTCTTACCCCTTACATCTGTCTTGAAAAACATTTTGTGGTCTTCAGTGCTTTTTCACCTTAATCTAAAAACAGCACCTTTCCCAGTTCATGGGCAAAGGATGTTCAACAGGTAATGCTATGGAGATAATGTATTTCACCTTCTATCTACCTGAGAGCAAAATTGTGGGGGGACACGTAGCTCAAGAAGAGCTATCTGGGGACAGCAGATTGAAGTAGCTGTTGTAAGGTGCTGCTGAATTGGCTTCTTTGAATTCTCTCCTATTTCTGGCATGTATGGGATAAATAGTATTGGTGGAAAAATTGGCTGGCCAGTTTTCCGTGTTTTACATTTCATGTGAGAATAGCAATGTAGAAATCTCAAAAATGTTCAACTTACACTCTTTGGCTAGGGCATATAGTTTCTTTAGAAGTTTTCCAATATGCTAACACACATTATTTCTCTTGCTATTTTTGTTTCAGCTTACATTCCCACTCCAATTTATTTTGGGGCTGTTATTGACACCACGTGCATGCTTTGGCAACAGGATTGTGGCGTACAAGGATCTTGTTGGGAATACGATGTCACCTCCTTTCGTTTTGTCTACTTTGGGTTGGCAGCTGCTCTCAAGTTTGTGGGATTCTTTTTTATTTTCCTGGCCTGGTATTCCATAAAGTGTAAAGAAGAACAACTGCAGAGACAGAGTTGGAGGGCTTCACCGGTGAACACTGTGAGTGAAATGGTTGGACAAGCTGGACCCCAACAAAACTATGCACGGACTAGATCCTGCCCTACCTTCAGTTCCCAAGGAGACATCAGTGTGGCACAAGGAATGAACTGCTTAGCACAGACCTACCCCGGCCCTTTTTCAGAAGCAATAAATTCCTCAAATGAAAATGCATTGGAAGAAGTCACTGTTGAGATATAGACCCCTGGCTTGGTAATGTAATATTTAGTTTTGTTGGTTGACTTAGTTACGGCGCCTTGTAAAACACCTGTGCCTTCTATTTTTAATCTAAATGTAACATGTGATAAAACCAACAAAGCTTGATGCAAACAACCATAATATGTTCCTGAGGGCTGGATACCTCAAACCAACCCGAGTTCTTATTTCTCCCCTCCCGACAATGGAGTTTTAAAAATTGTGTTTGTAATTATTTCAGATGTGTCCATTAAATGTCCATGCTCTGATCTAATATCATTGTAAAGTTGAGGTGTTATGAACAGCAGAAGTCAGTGGAAGAGTGACAAAAACTCATATTGTTGATGTCTAGACTCACAAAAATGCTTTAATGTATTGTCAACTTCATATCCGCAAATTGTATTTTTGAGAGATGAGTAATTACTGTGAGTTCTGCTACAAAGCACAACTGAACTTATTTAAACTATGCAACTTATCTGGATAATTGTATGTGCAGCAAATTAAGTTTAAAGCTTGCTTTTAAAGGGATTACTGCAACTGAATTTGAAAGGGGCTATTTTCAGGCATAATCATTAAATTAAAAAATAACATAACGATTAAAGTACTGTTAATAACATGTCAAGCCATACAAGAGTTATGCATCAGGTAACATTTGCAAATGTTGAGTTACAACATCTCTATCCTGTCAAAATGTGCATTAATTTTCACCTGATGGGATATAGTCATTCTTCACAAAGTATATAGGATACTGTAATGCTTGAAGTAAAAAACTTCAGTATTTGTTTATAGTAACATTAAGATGTAGGAATCATACACAGATACCAGAGCAGATATGTGCACATTTCTGCAATGTTATTTGGGTGGCTGTTACTAGCACCAAATCCATCTTTTCCTGAAGAAGAAAACAGCTGGTAATAGCTTGATAGGAATTCAGAATTGCATGCCAGTCTAGTTCAGCTTCAGTCCCAAGGGAGAGCTAATGGCCTTGTCTGGTGTCTGGGACCTGGCGGGTCCCTCGTGGCCAGTGGCAGCAGAGTTTAGGCTGCAGGAATGAGCAGAGGAACCCCTCCAGGGGGCTGCAAGCAGCCTGCCCACCGTGGTGCCAGCTAGGAGGCTCTCCCTGCACCCCTGGCACCGCCGAGGCACTGAGCACCCTGACACCCAGGGCAGCTGGAAGGGGAGGGCTGGCTCAGACCCTCTCCTTTCTGCCACTCTTCTGCCTCTTGGGCTGCCCAGTGCTGGGCAGGCTAGTGGGACAGGCCTGGAGGTCCTGGTTGTGTGGTTTGTCCCACATGTCTGCCTTTCCTTTTCTCAGCTTCACTGAAAGCTCCTGTGAAGGCAAAGGGTGAGTTTGTCTCTCCTTTGGCCCTCCAAATGAAGAGCTAAGAATAGAAATTATTGGCAAGTGTGGACTCACAGGACATGATGTGGCCTTTGTTTATTCCCAATTACTGTAGTGTGTTCTCTCCCTGGGAGATGCTGAGACTTTCTAATCAAATGTGCTTGGCATTTAATTTCTTGTTCTGGAGGCCTTGTAGTGCCATGCTCATGAGGTACTAATGATGTCTCAAAGGGCAGAAGATTATGTCAGTTGGACACTGGGAAGTCAAGGTTGTATTGTGCCCTGCAGGGGAAGTCTTAGAAGTGTAGGAAATGAAAAAGCAGTCTTTTAAAAGGGCTCAGTGATAGTCTGGTTTGGATTTTGCAGAGTAGAGAACTTGTCTGAAAATAAACAGGAAAGAGCAGAGCTTCTACATATTTTTGAACAGAGTTATTACTCATTTAATTTTTTGATTTAGAACATGTATATCGATCAAACATTATATGGACCCAAGTCCTTGAAAATAAAGGCAGTACTCTCCTTGGCATCCATTGAGTTGTCCTGGGAGGAGTAGATTTCCCTCTCTGCTTTTGCCAACTGCCTTTGGTCATCACCTGGATCCTGTTGAGCCGCACATGGGACTACCCATGGGGCTGCTTATTTCAGAATGTCTCAGTCTGTTTATGTAGTTTGTAACAATTCGTACTCTTCCTGTCTGAAAACTCCAATTCTTCTACCCCAAACATAGAGGAATATTGTTTTGACCTGTTCCTACTATTCTGTCCATATTAACAGCCTTTCTTGAGTTAAGCCTGAGAATGTCTTTTCCTCTTACGCAGCCACAAGATAAAATGTGTCCTCAGTTAGCACACACTTCCTGAGAGAATTGGCTTCTACACTTCTTGTCCTGAGAAATAAATTTCCTTGGCTCAAAGGTGTTTGGTATATATATATATGTATTTTTATATATATATACACATATATATATATTTGCTATAAGACATCAGAATAGATGATAAAAATGTTTCCTTTTTCTTCAGTCTCAAATGCTTGTTGCATCAAGCATTTTCTACCATGGTGAAAATTGGCCAAGTAGTAGGACAAAGTGTAATTGCAGCCTAGCACTTGTCCATTTTTATCACTTCCCCATTTTAATCGTCACAGGGAGAAGTGAAGTGTGACAATCTTTTCAAATACCTCAGAAACAGAGCATTTAGGGAATTGTATAAGATTGTCTAATTGAAGATTAGAGATCTATCCTGATCACTTATATTTCATGCCTTGTGTGCTTCTGTTCCTTACAAAAAGCAAGGGAGAGCAGATTAGGATTGTCAGGAACTAATGGCACTGATGCCAAAGAATGAGAGTGATAAAAGTGACACTTCTGCAGCTGCTCCTGTTTCTGAGCTTTCAAGGGATTTCAAAGCTTGTTGCAATGGAGACCATCTATTTTTTAGGATATCCTGACCCTTCGACTTCCAAGAACATTCATATTTCCTAAATGGTTGAAAAAGTGGAATGTAGAAAGAAAGATGTTAACTTTGGAAATACTGAAAAAGCCTTTACATACTTTCAATTTTAATTTTTAATTAGAAAAGAAATTTTAATTTTTCTTTGAGAATGATATACAAAACAAAATGTATTTCCTTACTTTTCAAACAAATTTTTTCCTTGTTTTGGGTATAGATAATTTTGGCAATGCAAATAAATTTCTGTAAAATCAATTAAGTCAGTGTCCTCTGAAAGAAAGAAAACCCAGACTCTGGCCAGTTTTTGATTGATTCCTGAAGGAGAGTTTCTCATGAGTAATCTATAACAGTCTAAACTAAGCCAATAAAGGTATGCAGGGGAAGCACATTCACTTCCTAGAAATGTCAGTTCCAGCATTGTCATTGTCCGGTATATGGACTGAGACTTGCTGAACAAACACTGTGTTCTGAGGCTGTCTTTGCTGGAGGAAGCAGAATCTCCAGACACTGAGTGCACCCCTAGCAGTAGTCATGGTCATGGTGCTAAACCAACCTCACAGGAACTAAAAAAGAGCTTTGCCTGTCATCCAGTGAAGGAGCCCATGCTGTCTTCCTACTGTGAGATCCTCTCCCCATAGAACATAAAATTCCATGAAGCTGTAATTTTTGCAACCTTCCCTCTCTGTCCCTAAACACAAAAGGTTTGGTAGCAGTGAATACAAGAAAAGGTGAAGCAGGTGTCCTGCTCACCCACAGGCTGCTATTGGTAGCAAACCCAAGTCACCTGCCTGCAGCTTACCAGCCAGTGATAATATGAAGCAGCAACATCTGGTCATGGTCAAAGTGCCACCATGCCCTCACAGGGACAGACCAAATCCCTCTTCCACCACTTAGTCCTGATTTAGAGTGAGGAACATGAGAGGAGAAGTAGCCCAAATATATGGACTTGAGTGAACAGGTTAATTGTCCCTGTGTAGCCTCCCATTCACCCTTGTTTCCTCAAAAAGGACAAAACTTCAGAATGGATGCAGCATGGCCTTGGGTGCTTAGGAGTGCAGCACCCTCAGGAGATAATTTGTAGATCTTTGCAGGGCTGGAATAATCTGGAGAGTGGGATTGTCTGTATTTCCAGTTTTAGTCAAAAGCCCTCTGGTTTTGCTCTCACTTCTTCCCCTTGAGCATACTGGACAAAATACAGTATAATTTGGAACCCATGACATTTTATAGCCTTTCAGTACAGTGTGAGCAGCTGCAAGAACCTTTGAATATTATGGTGCAATTTGTATTTATTCAGAAACTTTCAGTTCTTTGGCCAGCCTATATATCTTTAAAAATGCATGTAGCAACGTGCAGTTCTTCAGAACTTACTGTTATGTAAGTGGAGGCACAAATCTCCTACTAGGTATTAGAAATGTACATTTGAAAGGTCCTAAATTAATTACAAACACTTGAATATAGTTTTCAAAAGTATGGGGTTTTTAAATATTGCTTATTATTTTGTAGTATTAGCTGTTCATTCATTATGGCTCTGATCCAGCAGAACACTTAAATATGTGGGTAAATTTATATTTTAAGTAATGCACTTGAAAATAATGCACATACGTAAGTATGGGACTGAATCCTGTCTGCATTCAAAAAGAAAGTCCTTTATCCAAAGAGTATTTCTATGATGAGCATTTCCCCTATGGATTCAGTGATAATTGTAACCAGAGTAGCACAAAGTAGCACTTGAGTTCTCTCCTGTGGCATTCAGATGTGGCTGCTTAGGTATCTGGCAATGAAGGGAGGCTGTCATTTTCAAGTAGAATACAAAGTATTTTGTGGGAATGGTCTAAGATTCATTCTTGCTCTTCCTGCCATTCACTTATTTTATGAATTTCTGTCTGAAAACCTGTGTGTTAATGGGGGGATAGGTTAAATAAAGGCATCCTTCTGATCTTAGAGCCAATGAAATTGCTCAAGTAATGCTGTAGACTCGAATTGTGCCCTTTCACAGAATTTGGACCTAGAGGTTCAGATGACAAATTGTCAGTGTCCTGCACAAACAGAGCAGAGCACTGCCTGCTCAGTGGAGCTTCAGAGAGCATGTCTGGGACAGGGGTCAGCACTTTCTGCACTGTTCTTGCGGGTTTTCCCCCAAAATGCCTGAATAATTGCTGCCTTACTATGCTTTCCTGTGCATGTGATACCACAGCTCTTCGTGGTGTTGACATAAAACTGATGATGAATAGGTCCAAAGTGTCTTACTGCTATTTTGGAGCCAGATTCTTGGCCTCACCAGTCCAGTGTTGAGGCTAGGCCATACCTTGTGTTGGAAGTTAACAAGCTGGTGCTTTAGCAAGTGTGTGTGAACTAGGGAATATCAACCTTGTTTAGCTTTTATACTCTATTCACTGGTTATTATTACTATTTTTAGAGATTGAAGACAAAAAACTTCCTAAACAAGTTTATCTTTTTCTGTTTTCTCAATAATGTGGCTTTTACAATGGCTTAGGACATGCTGCATGCTTCAGAATCTGGGTTCCTCCAGCTGAAGCCATCCAGCTGTGGTTGCTTTCCAGGGGCTTAAAACACTTGAGAACAGAGATTTACCAGGACTGCAACCTGCATCATCATTGCTTTGTACAGAGTGTTTGCTACTTATAGATTAAACCTGTAATCAACACATTTCAGGTTCTTCACATGCTGGACTTGATTCTTTGGACGTTTTCATCACTTCAGAGTGCTTAGAAAATGGGCAGTCAGCATCATGGTGGTAGATTTATTCTCTGGTAGTGAATTAAGGCTTTCTTCTTTTTTCTTTTAACATCTTGTTTGACAAATAACAATTCAAAAAGATTGCATGTAAACATTATCACAGAACAGAGATGTGGAGCCTTCAGTATGAGGACAGGATATGGCTGGGTTCACATGATTTGTCTCCTTTACAGTGAATATCACTAATACATGTTACTTTGTGGCCAAAGGTTTGAAAGCCTACCTGATCCTCAGGAAGGAAATTTTTCCTATATTTTCCTCATAATTTATTGCATAAATTAAGGAGGAAAGTTAGCACTACCCATGTCCTGTGGCCATATCCATTACATTAAACTGCAGTTAATAACTACAGTTAATAATTTTAGCAGTCACCCTTCCAGTCCTTCAGTTCAGCTATCTTTTCTATTAATACAGCCTCTTAAACACGGATGTAGCTCTGCAATTTCAGAGTAGCTCCAAAGTTTTCTTGACTTCAAGTGTTACAGAATAGATGCTTATTTATCCAGGTTCCATTCTACTCTTCTAATTATTGAATTATCCATTGTGTGTATTGTATTTTTTTATTTTTCAATCTCAAACCAGTTGTCACACTGTTATCCTTTAACAATGTTTTGTTTGTTATGTAGAATAGGTGAAAAGCTGTCAAATTTAATGAAGGGCTACAAAAAGTGTCCAAAATGTTGTTCACCTTGAGGAAGGGTGAGACAGCTTGATAATCTCTGGACAAAAGACTAAACAACACTGTGGTGCTAATAGGTACTGAAGTATTTTATGATGTATTCACTATGACTTAAATGACATATTCAAGGCATGTCAGAAACACACTGCATGTGTTTCTGTTCCAAAAGTCTGGACTGCTCTGACAAAGACAGTGTTTGTAATTCCTGGTGGGCCAATTCTTACCTAGCTCTTCTGTGGGAAAGTAATTTCAGGAGTCTGTGTAGGATTTGGCCCAGCACTATTAGGTAAAGTAAAAGCTACACAGACCACAGAAGTCTTGTGTAGAATGTATTCAGCCTGCTGTAGCATGTTACTTTATTTAGTTGCCTTGCTTAAGCAGTGGCTAAAAATAAGTTCTGTAGTAACAAGAAGAAACACTGGGCTAAATTCTGGAACCACTTAACCAAGCAATATGAGCAAGCATTTGAATTAAAATGAGGATTGAGACCTGAAATATGAATGTTCTTTCATGGAATACCAGAGAGGGGTAGAATAAAAGCATATTCTATCTCTAGGAATGGAAAAAAGCCAAATCTGGTTGACTTTAAAGTGAGCTATGATTTACAAAAGGGGGCTTTGGTTTTAAAATCTTGAAGACAAAATTCCCATTTTGAATTCTGAACCATATTTTTTTAATGTTATTGTGCCTGGGCTGCTCATGCAGGGCAGGTGTCTGTATTCTAAATAGCACTGAAAGCACTAATAGCACTAATCACACTTCTGACCAACAGGCCAGAAATTTTGCCTCTGTAGCAAACTCCGTATTTGAAAACTTGGAGGGAAATTTCCAAACCAAACAAAAAAAATATGTACAAAATGATCCAAACCTGAGTTTCAGTAAAAAAGAAGAAAATTTTTCATCAGTGAGATCCACAGTTGAGTGGAGGCTTTCCTGAAAGACGACCTGCTCTTTTCACCAGCTGAGCACATGAGAGTTTGGCCCCTGGCTGCAGTGCATACCTCTACCAAATGATTTGTGCAGAACAGCAACAGTCTGGGTAGTATTGTAGGAGCATGGAGTGGGCACACTGCCTGTAACTGTTTAGTTTTTAAAAAAACTCATTATTAAGCAAATGTGTAGAGTATTAAGGAAACTTGTAGAGTATGTCTGATGGTATGAGTGTGTGGGTGCTGTGCTGTGGCAAAAAGAGAATAATTGGTTTATGCTGGGTATTTTTGCATACTTTAGGCTCCTGTATGTTTTTTTTTTTTTAATTTATATTTATTTCTCAGCAGAGCTTAGAGTAATTTTAAAGTTATATAACCCATGATTTAATGAAACCTACTGTCAAAATCTGTTGTAAACATGTGTTTACAAAAAAACCTCTTGAATACTTGATACTTGGAAATAAAAAATAGCATATCATGTGTGTTGATTGAGTCCAGATCCTCTCTGATTTCAAAGACTTACATGTTTTCACTTCCAGTACATATAACCACACAAAAAAGCATCTTTCAGGTCCCCCTGCACGTCACCAGCGTCCAAGACCAGAGCTGTTAAACCAAGGAAAGTGAAATTAGATTTGTAGCGCATCTCGGGTGCCGTTGCCGGTGGAAGGCTGAACAGATGCAGCCCTCGGCAGGCTGGAAGCACAGGGAGGGGTGCGGGCTCAAGGAGAGGCACTCGTGGCGTGGCTCTGCACTGACACCTGCTGCCCGAGTGGCTGTGGACACGCTCCAGGCAGCCCCCGGCAGTTCAGGCTGTCACTGCATCCCCTCAGGTGTGACACATCACTTCTGAAATTACTCTCTGGCTTGTACCCTATTTGCTGCACATCGGTTCTCACTGAAAAATTATGTCAGAGCACAGACACAGGATTGGGTTTTGCTGAAACTAAAGAAGAAGTTTGTTACAACATCACACGTACCCAGGCACCCTCAGCTGCTCAGGGCTTAGGTCGAGTCCTGGGCAGATCTTCCTTGGACGAGGCTGTTGCACCTCTTGGCTTCCCAGCCCTGACTATTTTACACAGATCCTCTCTGACTGTGCTTGTGTGGCCAGTGTAGACAGCTGCAGGCATCTCAAGGGATTTTAGTTGGGAGAGTGGAGGTGGTCTATGCTCAGACCTGCACTCTAAAATATCTTCCCTCAACTGTCACAAAAACCTGCAGTGGCTGAACTCCAGAATGATTCTCTGATCCAAATGTTTGTTTTTTGCAAAGCTGCTAATGTGCATTTACCTCAGTAACAACAGGATTCACCTACTGATAGCAGCTCTAAGTCATGTCCCTGCCCATGGTGGGGGTTGGAACCAGATGGCTTTTAAGGCCACTTCTTACCCAAGCCATTCTGTGATTCTAATTCTAGTTCTGGAACTGAAGCACTACATATCTTTGCTCTTCTGCAGTGCTTGCAGTTGCTAGGCAGTCTCAGAAAGTGTCTCACACTGTCCAAGGATGTGAGGGCAATACTGGCTGCCTTATCCTAAATTCCACATGAAACCTTTTGCGTAACATTGCTACCTCCCAAAGATGTGCAAGTTTTAAAGTTCTTCTGTCCATCTCCAGGGGCCCTCCAGAAAGTAATGAACTATGTACTGCCTTTCAGAATAGACACATCCCTACTGCTGTGCAGATCACAAAAAGCCACGAAGGTCATCCTCTTGGCCTTCCCCCATGTAGGGAGCACTTGCCAGATTTAGGCACTGGCTTCATTTCTGAGCCTGCAACTGCCTGTGAAAGCTTCCTGACAGTCACACCATGCACTGCTCATGCATTTTACTGCCTCAGCTATGGGACAAGAAGTACTGCGCAGAAAAAAATACAAAACAAATTGGGACAGCAACACACTGCTTAGGCTGCATACTTAGAGGTATGACAGATTTTGGCCTCTTCAGCTTGGTTTAGTTTTATATTTGGTGCATGTTTCCAAGAGAGCAAGGATCAGAGCTCATTGCTGTCTGTACCTCTTGCCTGCAGAATGAGTGTCCTTTATAATTTCTTTCCCCCACACTGAGGAAAGACACCTGTAAAAAAGGCTCCCACCTAGTTTAGAAGGTAGGGCACTGTTTAGTTTAGATGACTGAGTACTGTCCTAGAAGAAGGAAGGTAGACAACTTTCAAACTAATAAGATGCTCTTCCATTTCCTGAATGAGTACTTTAAGCTCTCAGGTAAGGAGGAAGGACACCATTGCACCATTCACTTCTCCATCTCTGTCCCAGCATTAAGAGAGAAAGCTCCTTGCTTGGTTCTTTCAGAGAACTGTACTTTCAAAGAATGTAGGGCACATTTTTGGTGCTGGATAATTGTGTGGGACCTTGCTTCAATTTGCCTTTGTCCTTCAAGTCTTCCCAAACTCGCTGGCTCAGCCTGCTCCACACCCTGCTTTGAGATACATTCTGTGCTTGCTCGTGTGCTTTCAGGGCAGACTTCTCTCAGGGCTCTATCTGACATTGCAGTGACTGCTTTTCGAACACTTGGGTTCATCCACTTTCCTGATCCCCACAAACATCACCTGTAACTTCATGTCTGCAGGAGCATCAGAGTCCCAGGACTATGTAAAAGAAAGAAGAGTTCAAGAAGCACAGATTCAGAGGCTGAGTTTAGGTATGAAAGTAGTCTTATTCACAGGCCATGGAGCAAACATAGAGTTCATGTAAGAGAGAGTTTACCTTGAAAGCTAAATTCTTTTCCATGCTGGCTCCTGTACAAGAAGACACAAGTCCTGACTAGGGATCACTCTGTGGTTCACTTTTGATAAGCCCTGCATGTCTGGTGTGCAGTGCTTTGCTGTCACAGGGGAGGGGAGAAAGCAGCAAAACAAGACATGGCTCCGTGAAACGTTGCATTACTTCTGGGAACTGCTGGTTGTGCAGCTTGGTGCATGGAGTTCAAGCAAGAAAGGACTGGATGAATTTGGAATTAAAAAAATTAAAATCACAGTGTATCTTAAACAACAACAAAAAAATATACATGACTCACATCTCCAGGAATAATTTATATCTAAAAGAATGTTGCGTGTTATTTTGTTACCTGTTGCTTTTAACGTGGAGGGATTCTTAAAACTGAAATTGTTAACATATTTTTGAAATAAAACTTATTCAGGAGGAAAACTGGATCATGTGGACTTCTCTGAAGCAGGTAAAGTAAAACACTTTTTATTTCAAGAAATATTGCTTCTAGACTTTCCCGAAGCCAGAATTGTACTATAAAAGTATCACAGAAATATTATACAAGATTTAAAAACACAGTTTGTATCCTAGTAACTTAAAACCTATGTACAAATAGCATCATTCATGACCATAAATACGTGTTTCTATCAATCAGCCCATGACACATACATCAGATAAAGAACTAGTAATTTTAACATATTTACAGAGTCCATCAAAAAGACTGTTCCTTAAAATTATTAAAATCCTACTAAAAGAATCTCCTTTTTAAAAAGTTTCAACTTAAAATACAATGTAATGAATGTAAGTTTAACCTGCAGTGCTTGCAATAGCCAAAGAATATTCACTACACTAAATAACATGTAACAGGTAGGAAACACACCTGTGAGTTGGACACTGTGGAATTATGTCTGTTTGAGGTAATTCTCTTTTGTTGCTGTTGTGATAATTATTTAGAAATTTATTAAAAAGCAAGGGGAAATATAAAGTTTTGACTAATACAGATTTTTGAAGTAATTTTTGTTATTATACTTCATATGATTTAATGTTTGGTAAAGTCCAAGAAAAAATTTAGAATACAACAAAAAAAATGATTACTAAACTACTAGTTTTTACCCTCATGTGCCTTTTGTGTCTAAAATAATGGAAACCTAACATGATTTTATCATTCCCTTTAATGCCTGTTCAAAACAAAAAAGAATTTAAGATTCAAAATGATAATAATGCTTTCAAGATATTGCTCAGAATAATAAAAATCAGGTGGGGAGACAAAAACATTTATGTACTGATGTAAACCTTTCTACCAGTATGAGAAAAAAAAAAAGGTCAGAAAAATTAATGGAATTTTAATACTGACAATATCAACATATAGGAAAACAATCCAATTTAAACAAATCCTTCTACAGTTAACAATCATTAGCCATACCTTTCTGAGAGTAAATTTAATAAAGCAACAAAGACATGCAATAGTTTTGCTAAGATAATATTTGAAGAGTCTGTTTCCACAATCCATGGTGTTTACCTCTTTCAGGTCAGTCTGTTTATTGGTTTCACAATTTCATAAGACAACGAGCAAACTAAGAACCTGTAAGGTGTTGGATGCATAAATGGTATGGCATACAGATTTTAAAAGTGCATTTCACTTGAAAGCATGGCATTAAGAATTGCCAGTGGTTGAAATAATTGATGAAAAACGCATTATGCAGGCATACTGGGTGAACTGAAACACTCAGTCATGGGGGGATCATTTGGAAATACAGAAAGTGACATGGACATCCTTTTTGAAGAAATAATTTTTAGCTTTTAGAGAATGTGCTGCTGCATTTGAAAGTTAACACTGTTTCTTTTAATGGAAAACTGGAAATTTTGCTTCCCAGTGTGGAGAATTACAGTGAGAGCATGTGCATGTGAATAAAAAAAAATGCACAGAGACAAATACTGAACTGGGCTCAATTTAGCTGCAAAATGTATCTACAATAAACATGGAATGTCAGTTGTCTTGATTACCTTTATTAGTTTGCTAATAAGAAAAAAGGAGAACTTATTTAACAGTTTACAGCTTGATCTAATCCAAGGAGAGTGGAGCTGAGGCACTGCCTTCTGCATTTAGGATTTGTGAACTTTCTCCTGCAAGACTCTGCTTGGCTTTTTTTAAGAAAGTTCCTTCTTCCTGGGTACTGGCAGGCGAATCCCTAATGGATATGTTTACAGTCTGATGAACGAAGGGTTCATCAGACCTCATGGGAAGATACATCTGGTCTTCAAATATATCTTCCACAGTGTCACTATCCTGATGAGTGTCTTTTTGAGGAATGCTGATGGGCTGTAGCATGAAGCTGTGCCGGGACTCCAACTCTATCAAACCGTTTCCGCTGAAATCCATATCAAAACGGTCCGATTCCTTATCCTCCACCCATTTTTCAGCTGGATGACTATTTCTCCAGTGTGCGTCATTCGAACTACTTTTCTCAGGAATATCATTGTTTAATTCAAGTTTCCTCTCCTGACTTAAATTCACTGTGCTCAAAGCAAGGGCTGCAAAGTCTGTTGGCACAATAAGCTGCAGCTCTTCTGCAGTCAGGCCGCTGGACTCCTCAGCAGAAGTCATTTCCACCAAGGTGAACGGCGCGGATGATTCGTCCCCGTCCCTGTTGCTTCGACCAGTGCTATCCTTGTCTGGTTTATTTTGCTGGTAGAAACTCTTCAGCAGTGCAAACATTCTATCTACATCCTTCAAGTAATTAGTCCAGTCAGCCAGACTAAGTCTAAAGTTGTGTTTGTATTCATATACACTTTCATTCACACTGTACAAGTCTTCCAGTCCTTGCCAGTCAATGTCGCCAGTGAAACTGGGCAGCTTAGCCTTCCCATCCATCCCATAATTGTCCTCTGTTGAAAGAAAGAATAAAGCCTACTGGTGAACATTATTAAAGGTGCAAATAAAGCTTCCATGTGTGTTTCTACACATAAAATGGCTTGAAAGCACCACTGTTCATAAATTAGGTAGCTCAAAATGTAAGATGCTCCACCTTTTCTGTCATCAGATGAACGGTTCCAGCCTTGGATATGTTCACAGCCCCTGCTAAACACACAGCAAGAGCCCCCTGTCTCCTGCTACATCCTTGGGCTGAGTGAAAAAAGAAAAAAATCTGGTCTGATGAGGCTTTGTGATGGCCTTCAGCAATAAGTCCTTCCTCTGATATTTCAAGGCAGGAAAAATGTTTCAATACACAAAAAATCCATTTGCCTTTCTTGAGCACTCTAGCAAAATATGCAATAACCGAGCAATGGTTAAATATAAAAGAGGGGACTAACTCTGAAAGCCATTGGTGACCTGAGCGTCAATGCCCACATGAATTTTGCTTCTGGGTAGCTAAAAAATATGGTCTACAAACAAACCAGACACATTTTATTTAGTAAATGATAGCCAAAGGGGGTTTTAATCTATTTTGTAAACATTCATTTTAGTTTACATGGAGCAATTAGGGGAAATGAAAGCTGTAAAAAATTGGTGTGAATTTATAGGACTGCACCACTTTGTAAAATAGTGTTAAAATATAAACAGAGAATCCTCTTAAGGTTTTGGATTTTTAGAAAAGCTTTCAAAGAAAATATCTAGCAGCCTTTTCAAATAATGAGTCTGAATAAAGGGCATAGATATGAGTCTATAAGTAATAACAGAGCTGCATTTTTTATTGATCACAGCCAGAAAATGCAAAGACGTAAAAGAAACCCATTTCCAAAATATTTTAAAAATTTACTACATTAACTACAGTGACTCAGATTATCACCTGTGATGTGAAGCCCATTTTATACTGAAAAGTAACACTGAACAGCACTATTTTATTTAATTCACTGGGCAGACTGAATTCACTGGAAAGATTTATCAACAAGGTGGTCTACAAGGAAAGATGAATCAAGCAATGCAAATGTTTGTCAGGGAAAGTGACAATTTTGCCCTTACAAATGATATTTCAGGCAATCTTTACTAATTAACTCACTGATAATGATTTATTCTCTTCACGCAAATTGTACAGGCAGGTAGGCTAGTAGCAATTACTTTAGAAGTTGAAGTGGCTACAGTCCAACCATTGAACTGAGCTCAAATCCTCATCTGTATTGAGCCCTGCATCCCCACAGATGGTTCTTGGCATCTCCATTAATTTGTTTGTATTTTAAGTTGCCCTTTCTCTTTATTCTAGTAGAACAGAAGATACAACTTTTGTCTATCATCGATTACATTCTTTGCTTCTTACTAGCTTGGGATTTCACAGTAAAAGAATTTCTCCAATACTTAGTCCATCATATGGAAAGTCAAAAAAATAACATTACGGTCAGAAAAAAACCTTGGTATTTTCTTACAGCGTGGGACCTTACCTCTCCCACCAAAAGGAGACCACTTTCCTAATTTGAAAACACCTGAATCTTTGCTCTTAATAGGAAATATTTTGCAACATAAAATTTAAGTATTTTATTTTTTTAATATCAAATTCTAGGAATATTTTTTTTTGCAAACATTTAACAATCTTCCTGATCCAGGAAGAAACAAAAGCTTTTTGGATTTGGTAGAACAGCTGTGACAGAGCATCTTCTTTCTTTCCTGAAGCAGACAAGAGAAATGAAATCATGGCATGGCCACATGAGAGCCATCTTTGTAAGTCAAATTATAGATAATTTGTTTCCTGAAACAAAAGATAATTAAATACCACTGAGATTTCAAGAAAGAAGATTTACTTTTCCGGTGCTTAGAAGCATAAAGGGCCCTAGCAAACATCACAGCGGGAGGCTGCTTTTGCAAGGAATTTAGTCACTAAACCCTCTAAGATATTAACCACACTGCAAATGCAACAATATTTAAATTTTTCTGTTATTATTTTTATTGGTAGGGTTTTGTTTTTTTTTTTCTTTGCCAAGTCAGAGCCTGTATAAGAAAACAAACTGTTGCAGGGACAGTCACGTGGGTTGGTATGTTATGGCAGGAACTGAAACAGAAGTGATGCTGTTTGACGGGTAACAGATTTGGGGACAGATCAGGGGATTGGGGGGTAAAGCAGGAGCCATGAAGGTGCATTTGGGCCCAGGAGGGCCTCTGCTGCCCATCCCAAGCATGGGACATAGGCTTGAGCTGTGTGGCAGGTTGGGCAGGGGGGAAGTCTGGGGACCAGTGAAGCAGAACAGGATTTCTGAGGAGGCTCAGCAGCAGGACAGTGGGGCTGTGCTGCACAGGAGTAAGATCAGCAAGGAGTTTGCAGTGTTCCTACAAAATAACTGAAAGTCTGAGTCAGAGCTCCATGGTCCTTCACTCTGGATCTATTTTTTGCTCTCTAAATGTGGCACTGTTTCTGCAGCCTCAGAGAAGTTTCACAGCTAGGAAGGCACTGGGAATTGTTCCATGATCTTTGTGTCACACAGAGGAAAATAGCTTGTTTGAAGACAGAGATAACTTGTATTCATACACATCAAACAAACAGGGAAGCAAAGTCTTAAGGTCCTAGAGCTATTTTGGTTGACTGAGCAAATTACTTCACAGTTTAATTCCACAACTTGCAGTAAGCATGAAAAGTTTCCCACTGAAATTAAAGCAAACAAAGGGAAGAGGAGAGGAAAGAAGAGGCTTTTCCCCTGTAAGAAATTTTGTTACAAATAAGTATGAAATGGGAAAGTGCAGATGAGTTGTATTTGAGAAACAGCGTGGCAGTAGTTTCCTTGATCAACATTTTGGAATTTCTCAGCTATGGTATAGATCCAAAAGAGAAAAAAATTGTTGATAGCTGTTCAAAGCAAAACTTGCTCATTTTTTTTTTTGTTGTTTGTTTGTTTGTTCATTTTTAGATCAAGCTTTGTTAAGCTTTACTCTCTGTTTATCCTACCCTGGCATCCTCTATAATGCCATCTGTGCCTGTTTTATCTCAAAACTAATAAGAGATTTGAACATGTCTCCTTTGAGACTAAAGACAGGTGGGTAAAATCATATCCTTAGTGGCTTTGAAAAGCTTCTGACAAGGAGAAGGAGAGAGGAATGTGCAGTTCACACATCCTATTATCAGCCATGTCTGCAGAGCCACACGCTGTCCGTCACAGGGCAGGGGTGACACCAGCTCTTCCCTGCTGAAGCTCTCTCTCCGTTTGTGCAAAGCAAACAGCATTATACTGGCTGCTTCCACATGGACCCGTTGTCCCAGTGCTTCACTGCAACACAGGCAGTGCTTTATTAACTCAGGGCATTTCAGACTGGGAACAGGTCTGAGCGGAGAATCTACATGATCTGAAGGAAGCCTAAGGAGAAGTTCAGATGACTTTCCATTGTTACTCTATCTGTTCTCTGCAGGCAGCAATGAAAGGATCCTCTAGTAGATCGTTGTAATGATTCCTGATAAGTGGGGTTTGTTAAATTTCGTTTTGTTTGGTTGATTTTGTTTTGTTTAAGAAAAGAAAAGCATTCCACCAAGATGGGCCTTGAACCAAAATGTTGAACCCAGGCATCTGTGTAAATTGAGAGACTGGGTGTCTGCAATGTCACAGCACAGAACAATATTGCTTGTGTTGTATTGTACTGCTATTTATCACAGTATCAAAATGTTTATTGTATGTTCTTTGGTATCAGAAGTTAAAATGTTTTTGTTGCTAAACAGTGTAAGAAGGTATAATTTAAAGATTAATCCTGTGTGCTCTACTATTTAATATAATCCTACAATTCAAAAATGCCATTTCTGTTAGATCTTTAGTTAAAATGAGGAATGCTTACTTACAAGGACTCCTTCTAATGAAAGACTTAAAAGCATGATTACAGGGATTACTTTCTATCATTGTAGCAACCAGTTCCCACCAGGCTGTAAGGAGCAATGCAAACAGTGGGACACAAACCAAATGAAAGCTTATCATTCTCCTAGATCCCAAAACTACTCAGTTGAGAAAATACAAAATTGGCTGCAAAAGAAAATTTAGCTGCTTAAGTTGGAGAGCTATACATTGAAATACATTAGCTTAATTGTTCTCTGACTGCTGGAAACTAATGACAAGGTTCTTTTCAGAAGACTCTGTGAAAAAGGTTTTATGTAGGCTTGTATATCCCTTGGACTCCCTTGTTTACTTTTCAAGTAAGCAATGTATATAAGCAGCTACTCCTCCAAAGTGTATAGAGATGAAAATGTATAAAACTGATAAACGGTGAAAAGGAGTCCAGTCTAAATATGACACTCCACAGGTGTTAATCTGTTTTTCACCTTGACAACCAGGACTGCTCAATGAACAGCAAGTGCAGTACTGTTAAGACCTGAAATTTTTTCAGTCTCTTCAGGTTTTTGCTTTATGTTTGTCTCCTTTCTCTACCAGGAGGCACAGGGCTCTGCATGATAAACATGTAGGTACAATAAGTATACTTTTAAATAGAAAAATATACTTTCAAAGAGCTGTCTGTCATGTATTCCTCAGGTTCAAGTGTTAGGTTTAAAAAACCTCACCTGGTGCCTTTCCTCAGTTCGAATAATACAACCTTTTCAGGAAATTTCATTTCATGCTTGTCTGATCTGGTCCCAGCCCAAAGGAGCTTCATCTTTCTGCCACACTTAAATTGCACACTCTCCTGCTGGCTTCTGAGCACAGGCTGCTCATATTGAGCACTGCTTTTGCTTAAAGTGGTATCTGCCAACATTTCCGAAAGCCAGTGAGAAGATTTTGCTTTGCTTCCATTGGTTTGACTAGGTTCTTTGTACTTCAGAAAGCCTTTTAAGCATACTTAGTTTACATTTAAAAAGCAGCTGTGAAGACCTACTAAATAAAACCAGAAAAACACCTCCAACCCATCCAAAATCAACACGATAACATGAGAGCAACCCAAAAGAGGTGAGTCTTTCTGTGTAATTTTCCTTGGGCAAACATCTAAGGAGTACAGGCATGAAATATGAGCTGTATGAAGTCTTGCTATGACAATGAGCTACGTTAAATGCAGAATGGTAGATCCAAAAAACAATGGCCAAGTTCAGTGTAGGGTAGTTAGAGAATGCATGCATCAAAAGCTTCGCTGTGTGCAACATGGCAGGATACAGAAATTAGTTGAAATGGACTGGAGTCATGCAATTATTTGGAAAGAAGCTGCTGAGGAGAATAAAAAAGTGTGGATACCTGTGTGGATCATAGCTTCCTCCATCTTTATTTCCTGATATAGGAAAATACAAGAGTAACTTTTGTTAGTGTTTAGAACTTGTAAAACCATTCAAAATGTAGTTTTCCATGCACAGCATCTAATTCCTAAAAAGAAATGTACTGTGTTAAATAAAGACAGAGCTGCAGTCCAACAAAGATTTCCTGGAAGTTTTACATAAAAGAACGGAAAACCCACAGGTTTTCAAAAATAATAAAACCCCAAAACAATTAGGTATTGTAAAAAAAAGAAACATTTGTAGATGTAGAAAGAGATACAAAGAGGCAACCCCACAAATTATGTAGAATGGAGCATTCCTGTGAAAAAATAATAAATCACAATGTTCAATCAACCAAAATTAAGTGCAATTAAGTGCAATTCCAGAGACTTGAAGTAAAAATACCAGCTTTGTTTTACTCAGAGACTCTTGTAAAGAAATGTTGCTTTCTTCAAAAATGAAGGAGACAACTGGTGATTAGAATCTTGCAACTTTAAGTCTTGGTTGTGGTAAGGAACCTGAAGTTGTTCACGTAGGCAGACAGCATTTGAAACAAACACAAGATTTAATACCTCACCTGATACTGGGAGGCAAAAACTAATAAATAAACCCTGCAAGAGAGGAAAGAGTTATGGCTGTGAAGATCTGCATGCGGCTGTTATTGATTAGCTCCAATAACGATATCCCTTCTGCAGCATTTCTGTCAAATGATGGGTTTTGCCATCAATATCTGTCAAGAATAACCTGTGCAGACTTGCAAAGGAGCCTCCTGGTCATGCAGATGGGCAGGATTGGTGTATATGGATAATTCCAAATTGTTCAGAGCAACACTCAGGAGAGTGACACTTCATGGATACAATTAGAACTTAAGTAAATGAAAGCAATGTTAATAAAATGGAAATAAAGACTACTGTTTCTCTTGTACCTGTTTCAAGTCCCTTCGGCCTTGGATTGCACTGCTTGTAACCTTGACAACTTCGCAGTTCCATAAGCTGGATGTGTAATTGATTCAAAATGCCTCTTTCCACTGTGTGAACTGTATTGGTCAGCTGAGAAAGAGACCGAAGGGAGATGATACTTGTTAACAAAGATTAAGAAAACCCTGGAGAAGTGTGGTGAATGACATTTTGTAATGGGGAAAGGGGTTTACCTGATAGGGATCAGTGTTCATATCAAAATATTCCAAGAAGCCAGTTGCAAACTCACAAAACAGAAAATTGTGGGTGTCATTAACTGTTCTCAAACACCAGTAAGTGTTGTTATTGGAGCTTGTGCAAGCACAGAAAGAGCCCACTGTAATTAAACAAACAAGTTATTAGTTTTCAGTAAAAATAATATGCTTGTTTCTTCTACTAGTACCTTTAATCACAATAATAAAATACTAGCATTGCGTTAGGTTTTTATTTAGATTTATTTAGATTTCGGTACTGTGACTAGCTGTGAACAGTGTTAATGTTTTGAACAGACTTTATAAAAATAGTAATGGTACTACAATACATTACTCTTCTTTAAATTGTGAACTGTATCAAAAGGACATTTTTTGTTGCTGGAGCATTGCCAGAATGCAGTGCAATATGAGAACTGTCCATAACTTTTTGTTACTCTGCAGTTAAAAAGAAATTAACCAACATAATTGTTGTCTTTAAACCAAAAATCATGCATATGACTACTTTAGGAACATTTTAAAATGTAAAGTATATATTAGCAGAAGTACTAGTACAATCAGAACAGATTATAACTAGGAGACAATTTCTTTCTCCAAATGAAAAGTTGATCTTAGCAAATTTTCAGCTTGGAGTCCAATATGTTGTAACTTAATCATCACGTGATTTTGAAATTCCTGAAAATAAAGTTTTCAGTCACTTTTCTTTCTCCATAATCACAAGTTAGAAAAATACTGTTTGTTGATTCTGAATACCAAAAAAAGTTTGTATCAATAGGATAGTAATCTATAAACCCTGAAGTTTAAAGAGACTTAAAATATCCTTTACCTCTAATATTTTGTTCATATACACAAGCGCTAAGCAGTTGTGATTTTGAAAATATTTTAGCATATAAAAAGTGGAATAATGGGAAGAATTTGTAAGGGATACTATCTGCATTTTGTTCACGATATGTTGTTTATTAATACACTTCGAAATAAAAATGTTGAAATTAAAGTAGACCTTCTATGTGCCGAAGTTTTTGACAGCGTTGAAGGTCAGAATAATGCTCTGATTGCATGAAGTGGAAAACCAGCAGAGGATAACCTAGATCCCATCTGCATTTTGACACAGACTCACAGTTCCAGAATGGTGCTGTTTGCCAGTGGTTGTTGTCATGGGTAAAACACGTCAGGCCAGGGAGGCTACACTCGTCTCCCTTCTTCTGGCGCCTTTTCCCCTTCCGCTCCTTCTTCCTTCTCCGGTTCTCTTTGAACAGCTGCAGTTTGCCATCCACCTCCTGTGCTGCTTCTCTGTTCAGAGAGGAAGTTGGGCACGGCTAAGAACAGTCTGTTTGGTTAACAGCAGCACTAGCAGTTTTTACATCTTTCTGGATTTTATTAAGGTGGAAGGATGAGAAGAGGACCTTCTAGCTCAGCTTCCCCAGCTGTTAAGTTGTTCCTTTCAGCAAGCATGAGAAAGGATGCACTGCTGCATTTAGGTTTTACTGGATCTTTTTAAAAAAATATTGATCAGTTTCTAATAATACTATTTTCATCCTTTTTCTATCAATAGGTTGAAGAAATATTATCCATAAACTTTCCAGAGTTGGTCCAAAACTACTGAATGTTTCTTGTGATAGCTTGCTACATGTCCTTTTCTTCCCTTCACCTCTCTCCACAAAAACCACAACAAAATCCAAACCAAAAAACTCCCCAAATCCCCAAAACTACATTTATCCAGTCACCAAAAAGTCAACTGTGAGAGTGAGAGGTTAATAACAGCCTTACTTGAAGGGATGAAGATGGCTCTTGAGTTTGTCTTGGGCCTTTACCCCCTTCTCTTTGTTGTAATAGCTACAGGGAAAATTTTTAGGAATTATTAAGTCATGAAACTGTTTTCAGCACAAAACCAAAACAGAAATATACAATCGTTGACATCTTCTTAAGGAACTATACAGACTTAAAATTTTCACTTAATTTAAGAAAGTTATATTTGTGGGATCCTATGCTAGGTTATAGCAGAACTAGAGCTAGATTCAAACATATTAGTAGAATACAAACATATAATCTTAAAATGTTAAAACTTATTTTATGTGGTTTACAGTAGTTTCTACTAATGTCTAACTAAAATAGGGGCCTACAATGGTTATAAATATCAATAAATCTTTGGGTTTTTTTTTTTCAATCTCAAAATCCCTGGAAAATGTATAAGCCTTAGAAATCAGAGTAGCATTCAGTATTTAGTGACACCTCTCTTACCTCTGTTTACTACAATCACATTCATCTGGTTTTCTTCTTTTTAGGTGTCCTCTAACTTCCCTCAAATTCTTAATTTTGTCTTGGAGAGCTTCAATCTGCAGAGAATATTTCTGAGTCAGAATTATTTTTTTAAAAGGTGTCAATGTAAAGACTTCACTGAGATTCTAAAATACCTCTTACCTCCTTATCAATGTAAGCCTTGTGATCCTTCCAGGCTCTGGCAGACTGGTACAGCTCCCTCTCACAGTGAATAGTGTCATTTGGAAGAATGAAACATCTGTAGATGTGAGTTTAAGAAATAGGAAAATGAAGGTCAGTTGTTTCCCAGTCACCCACCCATTTTTTCTCTTTCTTCCAATTTTCCTGATCAACTATTATTTTTATATTCTGTTAGTAAAAAATAATAATTAAAAAAAACTCTACAAGGTCTTCCTCTGTTGACTTAATAGTAACAATTGCTTTTATCTGTTGTCTCTGGAAAACTTGTCATCCATGACAGATGGTCTGTGCCTGCTAAGCAAAAAATGCAATACATTCTTAATCAATCAGAAATTAAATTGAAACTGAAGTAAAAATCTGTTCAGAATTTAAAGTCTCTTGTTGATCAAATGTGCCATTGTTTATTTAACCACCAGCTGCTGAGAAATACATTCTTCTTGCCACATGAATGTGGCTCATCTTGCCAGCATGCAAAACACTCAAGAAGAGAACATACAGTCAGAGGGCTGAAGATCAATATAATCAATGAAGAGCAAGAAGAACCAAAGTTAGAGGAAAGAGTTCAAACACATGGTTAAACAAAAAGTCTACAGAGTACTTGAGTTAAAAAACAGTGCAATGACAAAAATATTCTCAACTCTGTTTGAAAAGAACAGCTCTACCAAGAGGAAAAAAAAGCACAAGAAAGACTGAGACAGTAGACTGAGATAGAAAATCCAGCAGGGTGAAGGCTGAGCTTTCAAAGTCACCATGCTGACAAACAGAAATTCCTTAATTAGAGAAATCTAATTTTATAGACAGTACTTTTATTGAGTTCTCCTTCATCAGAATGCTTTTTTTAATTTTTGAGAAGAATAACAGAAAAAAGATGTAGATGCTTATCTGTTCCAACGTTATCCTATTCTGTTTTTTTCTGCACCCAAAGAACTCTGAAAGCAATACTGTTCTTCATGAAGAGATCATATTTTTTCTGGAAAACTATTTAAAGCTTTAATAATTCCATGGTTGGAAATTATCAGTGTAAGAAAGGATAATTTCTACTATTCAGAAAAAATAAAAAATAAGAAAAGAGATAAACTCTATTTACATTTTACATATAATAAAAGAGACAAATAAAAGAGATAAACAAAGATTTTTTTTTTGCCTACATATTTTGGGATTTTTAAATAAATCATATTAATTTTTTAAAATTAAAAATTATTTTGAGATGTTTGCCTTTCAATTCAGATTTAGTGTATCTCGAATAAACAGGTCTAATGTATCTTAGCTAGTGCTAATGGCTGCAAACAACTGAGAATTAAGAAACATGATGTAGCTGATCTAATCTGTCCTCATGTAGAGTGGGACTTCAGTCATCTCAGATTTAGGCCTCTGTGCTAAACTGGTAGTCTAGGCCTTATAATAAACAGCAGAAGCATCAGCCTAACAGCATGATTAA
Source organism: Promerops cafer (assembly GCA_013398275.1). NCBI lineage: Eukaryota > Metazoa > Chordata > Aves > Passeriformes > Nectariniidae > Promerops > Promerops cafer. Next base: position 3,613,280 of record VZSE01005694.1, read on the forward strand.
TCCATCATGAGATGTGTATTTTGATTCAAGAGATCAGTTTCCCTCTGGAGATGCCTACTCCTCCCTAGAAATAAAACCGAAACTAGAGGCCTCCATTTAAAATACACATACTAAATATAAACGATTCCACTTCCTAAAAAATACAGCTCAGGTGTGTCTAAAATCTATGATGCCACTCAAGTTCCTAAATATTGCGCAGAGGGAGAAAGAGTACAGTTAGAAAATGAAGATTTCGTTTCAAGAAACAAAAAGACCATCTAGAGAAAGCAATCATACTTGTGTGTCACTCTGACAGAGCTGGGCTGTCCTATAGCATCAGTGCCATCAGCAACCATCGTGTCACGAGCAGCACGAGCAGTTTCCCCTCCTTTGTCCTTATTTTCAACGTTGTGACGCTTGGTGATACTTCTGGTCTTTAACACCTGCAGTTCTTCTTCTTCCAGATTTATGTCATATATCTCACCTTCAAATTCCACAGACAAGGACCGGGTTTGGCGAGTGTGAACAAACCGAGGTTTGTATTCTGAAGCAGAAGAAACATTCACAGTCAAATATATATCCATGTGTATATATGTATATACATGATCTGTGCCATGAACACAAAACATATTCCAAAGAGAAGAATGCTGTTCAGTAAAACCGGTTTATTTTTTCTGTGACTTTACAGAAACTTATTTAATGGGTTTTTTTTGGTCCACACTTCCAAAAGTAGCAGGAAATTTTGGTTGCTTCGAGATTTGCATTTCATGTTAGTCTGCCCTTATGCCACAGTTAGCATCTATATCTTCAAATAAAAAACAGTACCTCAGAAATCAGATATCTAGAAAGACACACTAAAAAAAAAGTCAGAGAACACAGGATTAGGAACCACTTTAGAAAATGAAATAATTCAGTACTGTGAAACAAGGTCACCACCTGTAAATGGGCATGTGAAATATTAATGTATTCTTTAGAGAAAAAAACTAATTTTTAAAAGTTTAACACCTTTTCCTTTTTAAAGGTAAGAGTTTAGAGGGTAAGAATCCTTCACATATCAGTATCTGTATGTATCTATACATATATATGTACATATACTTTGACATATATGTCATCTGTATTTATGTGTGCAAGTCATAGACCACCAAAGAATTGCTGCATTGCAGAGCTACAGTGGAATTTATTATGCCACTTTTACCCCTTGAAAGCTCTGAGCTTAGCAGGGTTACAGCCCTTTTAGTTACTGTCTTTATGAGTAAGACTAACTAAGACAATTAACTCTTTTGAGGGGTCTTTAATTTCATGCACAAGAGAACCTCTGTTTGGTCTCAGCCTGAAAGAGCTTACTTACACTTTTTACTTCTTTTGCTAAATGCACTTGACCCAAACCAGGCTGATAAAACTGAGAGTCAATACCACACCAAAGCATGTTCTGTCTAGCAATGATGCCTTGCAAAGCCACACGCAGAGAGCTCTAGACATACAAAATTAAGCTTGTAAAAAGTCAGTTGTAGGGCATTTCCATTGTTGCATCTATGCTGAGCACACCCATGTCACCTAACAATAATTTATCCAGCAGAAAACAGCAGCTGTAAGAAAGTACTGCCTTTGGCAGGCAGCATCAGTTCTAGTGAAGTTTTTATGTTAGTATCTTTGAGAGACTCAGGCTGAATCTTTCCTGAAAGAATCTTTTAAAGGAGAAGATAGTAAGCCTCATTGAACTTTTCATTCAAATCACCCTGTCCCAAACCTTTTCAGCAATCACCTACTGTCAGGTGAAAAAAGTCTCAGTCAAGGCAATGAGGACATTCATCTTCATGAACAGAAAAACTAGTTTCAAAGCATCTTTCTGCTCTGTAACCGTATTACTCTTTAATAAAATTATGTAGAAAGATTCATAGGGTCAGACGGAACAATTTCTTGCATCTAAAAGCCTCTGATGATACTGCTTAGTAAACAAGTGGCTGAAAGGGTGGAATATATAGGCATCTCATGCATGTGTCATCTGAAGACAAGCCTGAATTAGTAATTCCCTTTAAAATATTTCATCATTATGAGTCTTTCCCTGCTCTACTCAGAGGAGTGTCAAGGCTGATTTGGAGGAGGCAGAGAAGGGAAGAGGCATAAGAATGTTGTGAAGAACTAAAGCATAACAAAGCAACTTTTTCTGATGCCTCATTCAGATGTTTTCCAATCCTTTCCCTACTTTTTTTCCCCAAATAACTTGCTCCAGTCACAATCCCCTTTCAGCCCTAGCTGGTGACCTGGCAGCACCTCTTTCCAAGGTACACAGAAGGTATCTCCCCACAAATATATCACTGGAGGGAACATTCCCCAGTTTGAGAATCACCCTGGCAGTCTGTGGCATGTACACTTTTCAGCAGAGCTCTGCCTGTACACACTGTGAGGTTCCTTAGATCCTACTAAACAAATGGAAGAAATTAGATCGAGACAGTATTTAGGCTGAACAATGAGGCAACTTAAGACAGACAATATTGTGGTTGAATGTACAAAGAATACCAGGGATTCTTGTTCACATCCATGGTGCAGGGGCTTTAAATCAGGACATATTTTGAATGATACTGACATTATTTTCTCAGTTCATAGACATCTGTGCAGCACCTTCTAACTTTTGTGTTTCTCATACAACTTCACTAACATCTTGCTTTGAGGATCCATCTTTAGCTCATTCACCAGTCTTGTACTTTAGTTAGAGAGCAGGAGAACACAGCCTGTTCTTCAACAAACTCTAAAATCTGCTTCTGTTGCTACAGTTACAGAAATTCACTTGCATTGCTGGGCCGAGAGAAGAAAAACCGTGCTCCGTTTAAAATAATAGCTTCTTCAAATAGGCTTCTTTTGTAGAAATCATTAGAGGAAACAAACCCAAGTGCTACAGTCCCAAAGCTCTTTTGTACAATCCCTTCAGCCCGCGCTCCACTAGAGGACACTGCGATCTCACTCGTGTCCCGGCGGGGATCCCGCTCCGGACGCGCAGGGCAGGGAGAAGGGAAGCGAGAGCCGAGCAGGGTTTCAGCCCGAGAGCAGCCCCGCAGTGCCTCGGGGAGCGGATGTGTGCGGGGCATCGCCAAACAGCGAGTGAATTCAGCCTCAACCTTGCAACAGAACACTTGCAGCGGCCACCTTGGCGGGCAGCGGCCCCGATCGCCCCCGGGCTGTCATGTCTGAGCTGCGCGAGAGGTGGCACCAGAGCATCACCGCCACCACCACCGCTCCCGCCGCCTGAAGGCTGCTCCCCACCGCGATCCAAAGGATGAATATCGTTGTTATCGTTGCTATTAGAATCACAAAACGGTTTGCGTTGGAAAGGACCTAAAAAAATACCCAGTTCCAGCGCCCCTGCCATAGGAAGGAGCACTTGCCACTAGAACAAGTTGCTCAAAGCTCCACCTGACCTGGCCTTGAACACATCCAGGGATGGGGCATCCACAACTTCTCTGGACAACCCTCACAGTGCTGAATTTCTTCCTAATATCTAACCCAAAACTACTCTGTCCAAGTTTAAAGCAATTTCCCCTCGTCCTATCACTAAATTGCCTTGTAAAAAGTCCCTCTCCAGCTTTAGGCCCACTTTAGGTACTTATTACAGAGGCAATTATGTAAAACCTGACTACCAATTATGGACATCTTCATCAGACATGAAGGTGAAAGCAAGAGCATACTGGTAGGAAAATGCTCCGGTAGCCATTTTCCCCTGCTCTCTGCCTCAGAGTCCAAGAGATCAAGTAACACTTACTTTGCACATTCGGGTTTCTCAGGAACTGTCTTTGACTTTTCCTTTGGGTCCTGCTGTTCCGGTAATCAGCGTCCCCACAGTTGCAGTCCTTGTCTTTGCCGCTGTACCCCCGGGAGTGGAGGCTGCGCGCTCTCTTCCTGATGGCGAGGATGTCGCTCGACACCTTGCACTTGTGAATTCGGAGTTTGCCAGAAGCATCCTCTGTGCACTGCCACTTCTGTGGGAGAGAGACATGAAGATGATTTCCCAGCAGCCTTCCAAACCCCTGTTGCTTTCAGGTAGACAGTAAAAGGAGACAGGTGAATTTCTTTTTAAATTAAAATAATTCAGTCACATTCTTCACAATGTCTTTCTCATGCTAGGGAAACATAAGCTTGAATGAAATAACTTCAAATATGCATTAAAAAAAAAAAATAAATTGAGAGTATCTAGACTACACACAGCCCTGAAAAGAGCAAGTAAAAAGTCTTAATTTACTGAGTCAAGGGGTACTGGCAGGGCAGTTTTCACTCACTCTTTGTTTTCTTTGAAAAGAAATATTTTTTCTTTGTTCTGTGACTTGGATTTTCTAGCATGCTTCAGGGAAAAATAAAAAAAATTCCTTATCCACATATGAAGAAGAACTGGTTCAGTTGTAGAGTTTTTTGGAAAGAAAAGGACAAATTGTGGATGTAGTCTATAGAAAAATACATAAACCATTCCCTACAGCCAGCAGGTGTAAGCAAGGGGAAGAACCTTAGGGACAGAAAACAAGAAATTATCTTGGATATACTCCTTTGGATTTATAAGTCATGAGATTTGTATGAGACTTGGGAGGAAAAGCTCTGGAAGGAGTACCTGTAAAAAGCATTGTATGTGTGCTGAATATCACAGCAAGTGTGGGAGAATGAAAGGAAACAGATTTTTTTCCAGTTTGTCTGCACAATATCTGTCTTAATTATCAACATCACTGAACCAGATGGAAGATTCCAGGTGGATTTTTCCAGTGGATCCCATCACCTTCACATTTCAAATTAAAAAGCAACTGGGACTTTAATTTCCTTTCCACATCACACTGTTTAAAAAACCCTAAATATTATTTAAAAAAAAAAAAGGCGGGGGGGTAGGTACTGAGATATCAGAGCTCCTTTGCCCCTACCCAAAGCTTGCCATACATGGCACTCACAATGCACAACTTAAAATAAGAAGTCTGTGAAGATTTTAAGTCAGTGGTAGTCTGAATAACAATAGGTAGAACTAGAAATAGCTATGTTTATTTATAATTTTAATGCAACCGTAAATGACTATTACTCAGTGAGTTTTGTTCACTTTTGCATCTTAAGCCACAATGACCAGAGTTTGCATACAATGCTTGGCTGGATATTGCAAAGATCAAAACTCAGTAATGTTATTGGTAACTGGAACCTTTTAGCTGCAGTTTCAGTAAAGTTTCTCTGTACTGTGCCCTTTTTTTGGTTCCCATGATTGAATAGCATAAGTAGCTTTCTCTTGCCTCATTAATAATAACAAGACAGACGGATGCTGGTCCTAATGGAGATGCCAACTTAATTTTTGAAATGGACACATATCAGAGCACATACATTTCGGGAAGCTCCATTAACTAATGGCTGCTCTGGACTATTTTGGGGATGCTGTCATGTTGGCTGAAGAATGGAGAAAGAAAACTGAGCCTCAGGTAGATTTTCTGGCCTGATAACCTGAGGAATGAGCTGATGTGGGTCTGAACCACAGCACCATGAGCCTAACACGTGAGCTGAATTAAAGATGCTGAGATCCTCCTGTGGATTGGCATGACTGATCCCAGAACAGTAAACCACGTGTAAAAGGACATTAATTTGAACAAGTCTAATATTTGGCAGAGAAACTACACTTGTGCCCAGACTTGCAGTGTAAAGGTATATCTGTAAGTGACAATGTAACTTTCTACAAGAAAAGGTGTCCAAGAGCTGTAAAGCTTTGCAGATTTTATTCTGTCATAGCATGTGCTCTCTTCCTTCTGCAGCAAGAGATGATTGTTACAGGATAAGAGCTGACTGCACCACTATATTTCCTGTGTTTATTGGGTACGTGTTACAGTTATAAACATATGGCACTAGTTTTTAAGGAGTCTCAAAAGCAGCATTTCAAAGTAGAATCAGTATTCTCTTTGTCTCTTTGCATTAATCATAGCAAGAGGTTGTAGGAGTGGCTTCAATAACCTTTTAGATCATTTTTAACAGTATTATGACTAACACTGAAACAAGACGCTCTGTGTCTAGTACAAGCCAATAATAGTTCCCTATTTAAAACAGGGATTAAATGTGATTCATTTCCTCTTTTATTTTTCTTTTTTTAAATTTTACTTTAAAAAGTGTCATTATAAAGATGCTTTAGAGTTCTAAGATGGAATTTTCAGTCTAACTTTCCTGAATCCCTGCCCATACCAGCGTAATCAGGCACTGAGCATGCCTTAAGCAGTTAAGTCGTAATGGTCCTTCTGCTCATCTTTAGATTTATAAAATGCATTAATGCACATAAAAGAAGATTCTGACTGAATGCACTGCCCCTTCCCCTGTTTTCTACCTTCCTTCCCACTTTGAATACCAAAGTATTCTTTGAAGTTCAGGACTATTAATTTTGGTTTCTGGATCGCCATCAATTAAATAACCCCTTTAGCATATACACAAACTAAATATGTCTTCATTAAATTTTAATTTGTATATGTTTTCTTGTTTTCCCCATGTTTAGCTTCTTTCTTACAGTGATATTTCACAAGACACCTAAGACAATCTAACAATTCACTGTTGCCATAGGAATATACGATAGTCCTTGCTTCTGGCTGCATGCTGATTTAGGGACCCCTGCACTGATTTATTCTCACCTCGGTAGGAGAAAAGAGAGCTAACTCGGAATTAAAAACTCTAAACTAATAGTAGAGAAAGAACCAAGCCCCTGACATTTGGCTGCAACAAGCTGTTATATTGTTTCAGTCATGTTGTAGAACTTCATCTGTGTCAGCCTTTTTCCTTGACATTGACTCATCTTTTCCTTCTTTCATCTCATTTCATCACCTACCCTCCAGCAACTATTTCCCTCTCACCTCAGCTCCCCACCTTCAGTTCACATTCCTCCTCAATTTAGGTTCAGAGAGAAAGCAAAGGTGAAAAAGGATCTTTAATGCTTCCACACCAGTGGAGCCTGAAACCCCACACCTGAAAGCTGATGGAACTTAGCCCACTGGGAGGAGCTTTGCTAGTTTACAGCCACCCGGAACCAAGCAGGGTTTGTTCTGCATATGCACTTGGAGCCTTGGCTGGGTTTGTGTGTGCTGGCTGCCAGCTCTTCCCAGTCCCTTCCCTGCCCCCATCAGCAAATTGCAAAGGAGCTTAGGAGAGGTAGAAGCGTCAAAGAACTGAGCACCTAAGGACTTTGGGTTTGTCTTGTTTGAAAGAAGCAGGCTGAGGGGCAACATCATTGCTCTTCACAGCTCTCTGAGGAGGGAAAGCAGAGAGGGCGATGTGGATCCAGTGATAGGATGTGTGGGAATGGTTCAAAGTTGTGCCAGGGGAGGTTCAGATTGGACATCAGGATGCGTTTCTTTACCAAGAGAGTGGTCAAACACTGTACAGGCTTCCTGTAGATGGGGTTGTTGCCCCAACCTGTCAATGTTCAAAAGGCATTTGGAAAGTACTGTTAACAACATGCCATGGAAGTGGCCAGGCAGTTGGACTGAATGCTCATTGTAGGTCCCTTACAAAAGAAACAGTTCTATCCTATCCTATCCTATCCTATCCTATCCTATCCTATCCTATCCTATCCTATCCTATCCTATCCTATCCTATCCTATCCTATCCTATCCTGCTGATTTAGGCTGAGGTAGAGTTAATTTTCTTCAGAGTGGCTGGTATTGGGCTGTTTTGGATTTGTGCTGAACACAGGGTTGATAACACAGAGATGTTTTTGTTATTGCTGAGCAGGGCTTACACAGAGCCAAGGCCTTTTCTGCTTTTTCTGCTGCCACGGTGGTGAGGGGACTGGGTGTGCCTGGGGGGTTGGGAGAAGACACAGCTGGGACAGGTGACCCCAACTGACCAAAGGGATATTCCAGACCATAGGACATCATGATCAGTATATAAAGTTGGGAAAGAGGAAGAAGGGAACATTTGGAGTCATGACCCTTTGTCTTCCCAAGTCATTGTTACATGTGATGGAGTCCTGCTCTCCCAGCGATGGCTGAAAAACTGTGTGTCCCTGGGAAGGTGTGAATGAATTCCCTCTTGCTTTGCTTGTATGCACTGCTTTTCCTTTCCCTATCAAACTTTATCTCAACCCATGAGTTTTCCAGCTTTTACGCTTTTGATTCTCTCTTCAATCCCACTGGTGGGGGAGAGAGTGAGTGGCTGTGTGGGCTTAGTGGCTGGCTGGGGTTAAACCACTACTCCCATCCCATCCCATCCCANGTGTCTAGTACAAGCCAATAATAGTTCCCTATTTAAAACAGGGATTAAATGTGATTCATTTCCTCTTTTATTTTTCTTTTTTTAAATTTTACTTTAAAAAGTGTCATTATAAAGATGCTTTAGAGTTCTAAGATGGAATTTTCAGTCTAACTTTCCTGAATCCCTGCCCATACCAGCGTAATCAGGCACTGAGCATGCCTTAAGCAGTTAAGTCGTAATGGTCCTTCTGCTCATCTTTAGATTTATAAAATGCATTAATGCACATAAAAGAAGATTCTGACTGAATGCACTGCCCCTTCCCCTGTTTTCTACCTTCCTTCCCACTTTGAATACCAAAGTATTCTTTGAAGTTCAGGACTATTAATTTTGGTTTCTGGATCGCCATCAATTAAATAACCCCTTTAGCATATACACAAACTAAATATGTCTTCATTAAATTTTAATTTGTATATGTTTTCTTGTTTTCCCCATGTTTAGCTTCTTTCTTACAGTGATATTTCACAAGACACCTAAGACAATCTAACAATTCACTGTTGCCATAGGAATATACGATAGTCCTTGCTTCTGGCTGCATGCTGATTTAGGGACCCCTGCACTGATTTATTCTCACCTCGGTAGGAGAAAAGAGAGCTAACTCGGAATTAAAAACTCTAAACTAATAGTAGAGAAAGAACCAAGCCCCTGACATTTGGCTGCAACAAGCTGTTATATTGTTTCAGTCATGTTGTAGAACTTCATCTGTGTCAGCCTTTTTCCTTGACATTGACTCATCTTTTCCTTCTTTCATCTCATTTCATCACCTACCCTCCAGCAACTATTTCCCTCTCACCTCAGCTCCCCACCTTCAGTTCACATTCCTCCTCAATTTAGGTTCAGAGAGAAAGCAAAGGTGAAAAAGGATCTTTAATGCTTCCACACCAGTGGAGCCTGAAACCCCACACCTGAAAGCTGATGGAACTTAGCCCACTGGGAGGAGCTTTGCTAGTTTACAGCCACCCGGAACCAAGCAGGGTTTGTTCTGCATATGCACTTGGAGCCTTGGCTGGGTTTGTGTGTGCTGGCTGCCAGCTCTTCCCAGTCCCTTCCCTGCCCCCATCAGCAAATTGCAAAGGAGCTTAGGAGAGGTAGAAGCGTCAAAGAACTGAGCACCTAAGGACTTTGGGTTTGTCTTGTTTGAAAGAAGCAGGCTGAGGGGCAACATCATTGCTCTTCACAGCTCTCTGAGGAGGGAAAGCAGAGAGGGCGATGTGGATCCAGTGATAGGATGTGTGGGAATGGTTCAAAGTTGTGCCAGGGGAGGTTCAGATTGGACATCAGGATGCGTTTCTTTACCAAGAGAGTGGTCAAACACTGTACAGGCTTCCTGTAGATGGGGTTGTTGCCCCAACCTGTCAATGTTCAAAAGGCATTTGGAAAGTACTGTTAACAACATGCCATGGAAGTGGCCAGGCAGTTGGACTGAATGCTCATTGTAGGTCCCTTACAAAAGAAACAGTTCTATCCTATCCTATCCTATCCTATCCTATCCTATCCTATCCTATCCTATCCTATCCTATCCTATCCTATCCTATCCTATCCTATCCTATCCTACTGATTTAGGCTGAGGTAGAGTTAATTTTCTTCAGAGTGGCTGGTATTGGGCTGTTTTGGATTTGTGCTGAACACAGGGTTGATAACACAGAGATGTTTTTGTTATTGCTGAGCAGGGCTTACACAGAGCCAAGGCCTTTTCTGCTTTTTCTGCTGCCACGGTGGTGAGGGGACTGGGTGTGCCTGGGGGGTTGGGAGAAGACACAGCTGGGACAGGTGACCCCAACTGACCAAAGGGATATTCCAGACCATAGGACATCATGATCAGTATATAAAGTTGGGAAAGAGGAAGAAGGGAACATTTGGAGTCATGACCCTTTGTCTTCCCAAGTCATTGTTACATGTGATGGAGTCCTGCTCTCCCAGCGATGGCTGAAAAACTGTGTGTCCCTGGGAAGGTGTGAATGAATTCCCTCTTGCTTTGCTTGTATGCACTGCTTTTCCTTTCCCTATCAAACTTTATCTCAACCCATGAGTTTTCCAGCTTTTACGCTTTTGATTCTCTCTTCAATCCCACTGGTGGGGGAGAGAGTGAGTGGCTGTGTGGGCTTAGTGGCTGGCTGGGGTTAAACCACTACTCCCATCCCATCCCATCCCA
>VZSE01005694.1:3623672-3740953 GCA_013398275.1 Promerops cafer
CCCATCCCATCCCATCCCATCCCATCCCATCCCATCCCATCCCATCCTTCAGAAGTTGAGGTGCTTTATTCTCTGCCAAACCTGAAGTTTAAACATGTAAGTACATATGCCTGTTCCTCAGTGTTGAGGCAAGCACCGCAATGGTGTTGCAGCAGGAGCTTTTCCTTGGATAATGGCACTAGCACGATGCACTTTCTTCTGAGGATAGAAGTTTGCCCTCATAGAAACATTTCAAAGACAAAGGGTAGAACATGGGCTGGTTAAAAGGGATGGTTTGTCATTGGTGGCTTTGCTTTGCCTTGCTACTGGCATGGCTCCAGTTGTGACTTGCAGCTACATAAGGAAGACAACACCAATTGACTTCGTAACTACCTGGGGTCTCAATTTCCTGGTATTAATCAGTTGTGCCACAGCCTAAAAATTAAGCCTATTTCATTACTGATTATAATTAAGGCATAAAACTATACATTCAGAATGAATCATTGTAATGTGCTCCACTGTAAATAGCTACTTAGGCAGGACTTCCAATCAGCTCTGTGCAGTTAATAGACTGTGACAGATTTGAGACAGTTGCTGCTCCCTTATATAGAGAGGAAATGAATTAGACAAGTTCATGAAAAGTGTTCCAACAGTAGGCAAGCTAAAGGTTTCTATGAAATGTAAACACCTAGTATTTGCAATAGACACGTCAGTGTTAAATACCTTGTCAGATTTTATCACAAAGTTATGAAACCCTGAAAAGCATGCAACCGGAAATATAACAGAGCAGCAATATTTTTACAGGTGCTTTTTCATTTTTGTAATGTATGACTGACTTTGAGTATTATTGCTCAGCCTAGAGAATGTTAAGATAAGGCCTGAAAAATGAAGACTTCATGAATTTAAACATGTCCTGAAGATCTCATTTCTCTTCTTTCCTGTTTCGAAAGGTATGCCCTAAATTTGAAAACAGTTTAGACGTAAATACCCTCACAGGCTGAATATGTGTGTACCATTTTCCTTCATTAGCAGTAACCAGATCTGAGGGAGTGCCAGGGGACTTGATGTGATAACACTGGAAAAGGAGTCTAGTTCAGGGCTGTGCTACTGCAATCAGAGCTGTCTTGCTTTTGCTTTCTCTGGGCCATTAGAAGAGGCCATGTCGCACAACATATTGAAAAGTGCCCTGTAATTAGTTGGCTACGGTAAACAGTACGGAATAGCAGCAGCTCATTTCTGCTGAACTGAACCTGAATACTGAGAAATGTTTGCTGGCTAAGGTCACGTCCTCTACGCCTTCCCATAGAGCAGAGCTGAACTCTGGTCCTGACCAAGGCTCCTAAATGCCCCTGGAAATACTAATCTGTGTTGTTTCATCTCAGCAGTACTTCAACATTGCACATGAGTGCAGCTGTTTAACAGGGATGGTTTGCCAGGTTCACTCAGAGAATTTGGAATTGCATTTTTGTGGAAAAAACAACCTCCTCCTCCATTTTAGAACTAAATTGATACTGCCTGTAATGGCAGATCCCAAGTTTTGTACCACTCTCTCATAACCAAAGCACTTTCTATTGGATCATGCTCCGGAGTCTGACAACATGAATATATTCAAAGGCAGTTATTTCTATACATCCTTAGCCTCTGAGAAGTGTTCCTGAAAAATGCAATGGTTAGTGGTTCAACAGATAGGGAAGAAGTTTGTCCTATAAGAACTGATGTAATATGGGCAGAAATGTATGACAGGCTCTAGAAATACTTTCAGATAAATGCACAGGGACAAAAGGAGGAAAAAAAGAATGAAGGAATTAATCACTGGATAACAGAAATAATTATATAAAAATCGGCAATTTTGAGATACTTCACAAGCTTATGAAAAGAAAAAAAAGACAAAACTGCCCAGGAATTTCACAGACTATGAAATTTTTGCATTCTTGCTGTATGGACAAGATTGGTTTTAAGTGTCACAGTTACAGCAGTTCTCTAGTTATAAAAAATAAATGAACTGCATTGTCAGCTCTAGAAATGTAGGCACCTCTGTCAAGACAGCACATATTTCACCATTGTCTAACAAATCTATTAACTTGCCTGCAGTTAAGCTCAACATCAAGAGAGTTCTGTTGTTATCCAACAAACATCCACCCTCAGGTGCAAGCAAATAGGAGTTAATGAAAAGGATAAATGTAATCCTTTAGCTATAAATAATAATAATACCAATAATAATCTGTTACTATTGTGTCATATACATTTAACTTGCTGAGGACTTAGCTTATACTCTGTTTCACTGGGTACTTTGAAATGGAAACTGCAAAAAGAGAACCTCAAAGGAGTACTACAGAAAGTGTTAAAAATAATTCTTGCATAAACTATGTTTTCTGTCTAGACATTTTTGGTACATAGAATTACTTTAATAAAGGTTTAAAGAATTTGCTTTGTTAAAAAAGTGCTACTCTACCAAAAAGGTCTTTCTGTTAGAGAACATCAGTAAGATTATAGTGAAAATGTTGAACACAGTCGTGCCTTGAAAGGGATGAAACCAGTGAATCCAGTGATCTTCCTGGAATATCTCTGGATTTTATCCAAAATAGACTTCATACGTCCAATTAAGAATTGCTTGAATTTAAAGAATTGTCAAATCTGGGAAGAGCTGCTCTCTGTTTGATAAAAACTTAAATATTTAGGCTGAAATGTGAACTATTTAGGCTGAAATATGAAATACCATGCCTAGAAAGATTATTTTTAGAGATAAAGGAACTTATCTTCATATTTGGTTTCAACTCATAAACAGAGTGGTATTTTAACTAGAGGTATCATAATTTCTGGCAATTCCTACGAATTCTTGAGCAACTAAATTGCAGGCATGTTTCTGTCAGCTATGAGGGATGACTCTGCAGGGTCTAAAGTGAGGAATAGCTACGAGGGCTGTTCACAAAAACACTGAAGTATACACTTTGTTTTAAGCACACAACTGGTCCCAAACGCATGTGCTTCCAGTTAAGCCTGTGCATAGATCCTCCACTGAATTATTACTAAGAAAAGATGGTATCAATGGGCAGATGGCAAAGAAGAGACAGCTTTGAATCAATGCTCTGGTAAAACAGGTTGATTACCAAGAACTTTTTGACTCCTGCAAGTATCAGGAGGTTGTTCTGGAATCTGGAGAATCCACGAATGATGTTAATGTGCCATAGCATAATTTTAGTTGGGTTTTAGTGGGTGCTCAGGGTCTGGCTGTCAATGGCTGGCCAGCCATCTGACACTTCTGGCCAGCTCTTGCCAGCGTATGTGTTTTTATTCATACTCTGCAGCTGGTCATAAAGCTGACCTATACAAATGTATGGTCTGTGATATTTATTTTATGAGAACATAGATACTCGAGCCAAACCAGACTACACCTAATAAGCCCCATTCTAATTTCCTTTACAGTATTATCTGTGAACTGATTGATGGCAAGTGTTCTTTCAGTATGACAAATAGACGTGCTTTCGAGTGAATGCTGATATGATAATTTGATAAATATGAATATCAATAATAAAATTAAATTCTTATGCTAGGTTTTTAGAGGGTAAAGAATACGTGAGAAATAGGAGTACAGGCTACAAAACATGCTTTTTGGATCAGAGCCAGAAGAATCTTGCACATTCACCACAAAGCTGATGTTTGGATTCAGCAACATGTCTCCGGTGACTACCCATAAAGCCTTAGATCACTGTAAAATGCACTGAGACCTAATCTAACTAAAATCTCACTGTACAGTCTTCAGGCACTTTCTCAGAATGAAACCTTATTTCCTCAGGGCAGTTTTGGGATACAGTTCCTCAGGAGGAAACACAATATTATGCACCACTAAAGCTGAGATGCATGAAAAGAGAGCACATGGAAGGTGCAGCTACAATGTTATACCTGTCTAGCACAGTGTGAGTTCATGTGCATGCATGTCATACCAACACGGGCAACATGATGCATTTTTCTGTTCTGCCCACTGTCAGTGCTCATTGGAGCTGGCAGAAGGCCATGGATCTTTACAAGTTTCAGACCTTTGCTGTTCACAAACTGGCAGGTAGTGTCGAGCAGATGGTAGGAGATGTATGCCCATAAAATAAACAGACCCATGTCTGGGTTTCACTGCTGAGTCATCCAATCTAAAAGCTGAAATTTTAAACACAGTGCTTCACAGTCCTCATTTTGGGAGGGTGGTTCTTTTTTTTTACCCTATTGGGAAATCTAAAAAAAAAAAAAAGGTTGCGGTTTGTGTAATTTTTCTAAGAGGAGGAAAATGCATATTTGGCTATGGATTTGATGCTGATTATAAATAATGGATTGAGCAGTACACTGGAGACATCCAGCCTATCAGTCACCAGACCTCATAAGGTAACTGTGATCTGGGAAAGAGTGTTAGGTCCCAGAAGTCAAAATTATGCTTTAGGAAAATTCCTATGACTCAGACTGGAGAGAAAAAGAATAAATACTTATGAATTAGCTCCTTAATTACACATTTAGGTAAGGGAAGAGAGAAAGAAAATGTATAAATGAAAACACAGTTAACATGGTTTTATTTGATATTTGCTAAGTATCCAGAAGAATTTCATGAGTGAGAAGATGGAATGTGTTCAAGAAAAATAACCTGCTGGAGGATTTAAGAGCAGCTTGCCTCTAAACCTCCAGAACTAACATATATTCTTGTCTCAGGTTCTTCTAGTGGAAAGCTGAGAAGAGATTTGTGTCATGATAAGGTTGTATTAATCCAGAGAAACATTTGTTCACATTATTTTTTCTGCTCTGTTGGAAGATTAACAAAGCTTTATGACAAGTTGACACCAACTGCTTCCCATTTTAAAACAAAAGCAGGGTTATGCTGCAGATGAATGCTGCAGATGAATGCTGCAGATGAATTAATATTTCTGTATGGTGTAGCTTATTACTGAGAGAGTAAATATATATCAATGAAATATAGAAATACCCTGCAAACCATTTAAGTGTTGAAACCCATCAGTATCCACTGCTAAACCAACTGGGCTCAATCAGGTGACCTCAGTAAGTTACACCATGTAAACTGGTGACAAATTTGGCATATGAACTATGAAAGAAATCTCCTGTTCCCATTATAATTTCTTGAGCATTTTCTCATGTGGAGATGTGGAAGGACTGCAAAGGAAATGTCTACCCTTCTCCAAGCCCCAAAGCTGAGCAGGGAGCCCACCAGCTCCTTCTCCCTTTGCCAGGGGAGTGAACCTGGCTGGGTGTGATGGGACTGCCTGTGCTTTGGGTGAGCACAGATCAACAGCTGGGGCAGGGTAGGAGCTGAAATCTGGTCTAGATCCAAATATGACATGGGCAGGTGACCCATAACTCACTTACAAGTTCATAAAATTAACAGCACTTCCCATGTTATGAAGTTGAGGAGGAAGAAGAAAACATGAAGTCCTCTAGGCCAGGTACTAAGCAAGCAAAAATTAAAGAGCATGTACTGGAAGGAACATCTGGAGGTCATTTAGTTCATCCTCCTCCTCAAAGCAGCAACATTATTAGGTTTGGATGTATCCTGGAGTTGACTTTCCACAGCCTCTTTGGACTCCAGTTCTTAATCATATTTTTGGTAACTTTTTTTCTATGCATCTATTTAGAATTTCCCTTGCTGCAACTTGTCTCTTACTGATAGCCCTTTTGCTGAGCACCTCCAAGACATACTTGGGTCTGTCTTCTCTCTAATGGTTAATCAAAGGAAACAATTAGCTTCTTACTTTGCCTGCTCTTCCCCTGACTAAACAAACCTCTGCCCCTTCTCAGTACTTCCACCCCATCTCTGGGGTCCTCCCCTGGACTTGCTCCAGGGCACCAAAGTCCTGCTGCTCCTGGAGATCCCAGCCCGGATGCAGCGCTCCAGGTGCAGCCCACAGGCACGCGGGAGAGGCGAGTGCTCACTTCCCATGGCCTGTTAGCAGTGCTCCTGCTAAGGCAGCTCAGCAGGAGAGCTCCTCTCCTTGGCATGGGCTCACTGCTGGCCCTCGCCAATGACTGCATTTTACAGATGTTTAGTATTTTCTCTTCACCCCCCCTTACCCTCCATTTTTTAGGTTTATCTATTTTCAGATACACATTGGGCATAGAAAAAATAAGAATTTTGAAACTTCTAATTAAAAAATTATTATGCTAGGTTCCTTTATTTTCCTTTCTTTTAAAGAGAAAATAAGCTGAAGCAAGTATTATCCTGAGTACCACAGCCCTGGAGATTTTGGAACTAGCAGATCTCAGGATTGGACCTCATTTTAATTTAGGAAAAATATTTTTTTTCAGCTTCCTTGTGTTCTTCTTTTCAAATAAACTATGTATTGACTAGACTAAATTTAAATTGAGAGCAAGCTTTTAATGGTGTATTAATTCCCCAAATGCTTATTCTTAGTTTCAGACATTTACCAGCAGCTTCCCACAGACCAGTAATTTCACTATTTTAGAATCTGTCAGCAATCACTCATTCTGTGAAAGTAATTTTAATTTAGATGATGTTAACTGCAACTGATTAGAGTAAATGTAGGAAGTATTATAAACCACCATAATTTAAATGAAGATTTTATTTCTATATATGCACCTATGTAATTGAAATCAAACATACAAATCTCAAAAGATAAACCAAAGTTAATTCATGCACAGCAGTATTTTCTCTTTTCTAAGAGGAGCAAAATGACTAGAGCAAATCTGCTGCAGGAACCTCATATTAAACTATAATGGCTCAGAAGTGCACATTGGAACTAAACTTGGACTGAAGTACATTAATTTGACCTACAAACTTTTTTTTTTTTTAAGAACTTCTCTACATGGAAAAAATCCTGCAGACACTTACTTCACATTGCAATGCCTCACTGAAGTTCCTATTAGTCCAGTTTTGGTCTTTAAATTCACACCTTACCTATTCTACGCTGGCTTTCCTGTGAGCACCACAGGTAGTCTGTCCTTGAGGGAGAAACTGGTCTTGTTTCCCAGGGCTGGCATGAGGGCAGATGGAGTGGGAGGAATGGGTCTGTGCCCCACGGGCTGAACGAGCCCAGAGGATGCTCCACCCCTCAGGAAGCTCTGCCTAACAGGAGTTCTCCATAGCCACATTTAACGTCAGCATCCCTGCAGGAAGCCTTCAGGATGTTCGAATTATCAGGCACAGATATTGATCTATTTTTTTTAAGAAAATAATGTGTACACAGGTGTACAAAATGTGTACAAAAACTCTCTAAAAATTGATCTTAAAGAGGTCAGTTCAACCCTGTCCTTCATCCAGCTGTGAGGAATGGCTGCTGGGCTCTGTGCAGCCAACATATCTTCAGCTTTGAAAAGAATTCAATGAGAGTTTGCAGGTGGGAGACCCACTATCAAACACTATTGCTCTTGCAGCCTCCTTGCTGACTGAATCCCTTCTTCCTTCACCCTTTGATCAAACTGTATTCACCAATATGAGATGGTCCACTGCCCTGGGCTGAGAACGGGTCTGTGAGCAGGGTTTCCTACTGCTTCAGGTGTGGTATCTGGTCAGGACACTTAACCTTTTCTATTCATATGTGGAAAAGTAGTTATTCCAAACCTGGATTTTGGCATAAGAGGTAATAAATATAAGGAATAGTTGCAAAGAAAATATTTTGTTAGTTTAAAATGAAACATCTTAGCGTCTAACAGTCTAAATTACTTCATTGATCTCCTTAAGTTTTTATAAAGCATTCAGATTTTCAAATTTAATCTCTGTTTACAATGGCAGTGCTTGAACTCCTGGAAACTTTGCCCTTGGGTGAGACTGCGATATTTTGTATATCCCTTCAAAAGCGGCTGCATTTAAGGAGCGTGTGTGAGGTAGGAGCTGTGACAGAGGACCCGACCAAGGATGTGACAGCCAAAACATTAATCCAGACCAGTCTGTGACTAAGCAAGGATTACTGTAACCCTACACTCCGCAGGACGCGAAGGGGAAGGCAGGGACGGAGCGTTTCTCTAGGCGAGCTCTCCGCTGCGCCCTGGGGCTGGCCGCGCAGAGGCACCATGGGTGGCAGCGGAGGGGAGCGCAGCACAGAGAGGGCTTTGTGCCCTCCTTCCAAGCAGCCGACCGAGATCTCAGCGCCAGCCCCACGGCTGCCTGCAGTGGTCTGAGCAAACATCTGAGGCGAAAGCGCAAGCGCCTGCCTGGGAGAAATCACCTCACACTTCTCCGGGGAGGTGTGCGGGGATGGGGACCGACTACAAGGACGGCAAGGCAGGCACAAGCCACTGCCTGGGGCCCCCAGAATGTGCCCCAGGTGTCAGTGAGAAGGCATACAGCTCACTTACTCATCTCCCCACCAAATCCATCTTCATATGTTACCATAGGTATAGCATTAATTCAGGATTGGAGAGAATTTGGAGTCAGAATCACTTGTCTTAATTTAGCTCTCTTCCTGTGCGTGCACTGCAGAGATGCAGGTGTAAGCATAGTAGTCAGGGGTGCAGTAATTTCTGGTTTTATGAGCAGGCAATAAGACCTTTGTATCAGAGTCAGGCGTTACACTGAAATCATCGAGGCTGCAAGAAGAAAAAGTAATGCTTGGGTATGGGTACCCCTGCCTGAATCCTTACAGTCACCTGAAACAGGGAGTGTTTCTGGGCAAGAGGACCCTTCTCTTTAAAGTGTTTCAATAAATAATAAAGCATGATGATCACTAAGTGTGCTGTTCAGTTGTTCATTCCAGCAAATGAAACTATGTGTAACCTTAGGACAAACCAGCTTGCTTTGGTAGTTCCGAACTAGCCCAGTGAGTACAAGCTTTCACAGCTCAAAAAGATTCTCTCCCTTATTAACAACTATCACTGAACTACCTTGCATATTTATCAATACACATGATCAAAGAAAAAGTAGTCATTTCATGTTATGTTTGAGCATGGGAGTTTTACAATAAGCTCTGTACTAAGACAGCAAATGAAGGACCAGATCTTCAACACCTTAAATTGGACCACTGCTTAGAGAAATTTGTCTGCTTTTCTTTTGTTCTGAAGATATTAACAACAGTGATCTTCTAGTTACCTTCCAAAAGTCATATTGTTCAAATTCTTTTGACTCATCATGTAAAATGCCTATTTCCCTGTGACACATAGAAAACCTCAGTTACTTGTGGCTTACCTGTCCTGGTTGTTCACAGGCTGTCTGGTATCTTGCTTGTTGGCATAATTCTTTTACTCTCTCATACTTCGGGAGTTGATTAGACTGCTGAGTGTTTTTGTTGGGTTCCTCCTTCTTGCGTAGAAATTTGCTTATTAAAAAAATAAAGTGGAATGTTTTAGATACATTGTTCTAAGCCCTAAGGATGAATGTAACTTGAACAATGAAGCTAGTTGAAGGTTTAATGTCTTCTCAGGGAAAAAAAATCCCCACATTTCTGTTACTGATTTTCGATGTAGGTCACATACTGAAAAAAAGGCTCAGGTGACTGGCTGAAAATTGCCAGAAGATAAATAAGTGCTGCTAAAATATATCTAACTAGTACAGTTCAGCACCATTCATACAGAAATGTAGGTTCTTTCACAAAGCAAAACTCTTTGAAGCAATACTTTCTTGGCTGGAAAACACAGCTGAAGACACAACAGGACTTTCATAATCAGCACAAGCTTGGCTGTATCTTACATATTACAATGTGTCTTTTATGCACTGCTTTGTAATACATCAGACAAGGTTTTCATAATCTGTAAAGTCATAAAGTACCAAAAGGAAATTGATGCAAAATTTTTACCCAGAGAAAATTTTCACAGCAACAACTGTCAAGGTAAGAGGGTATAAGGAGTGATCAGCAAAGAGAAGAGTAGTTATAATCATGAATCTCAATTACTCGTAAGTCTTAGCTGGAATAAAAATGCAGAATGCTTCCAATATGTGATGGAAAATACAAAATCAGATGATAAAAGGATTCTACACAGCTGGATTTGAAACAGAGATTTGGGAAGAAAATGATTCGGATAATGACAAAACTGGGCAGAAGCACTATGTTAGGGAAAGAGGCTAGGAGAATCAACAGAAAAGCATGCTTTCAAATTTCTTGAGAGAAAGGGATTTGGGAGCACAGTAGATTGCAAAGGCAGTGGTGGGAAACTAGGAAAAAAGTCATGCCTGTCAGTTTGCTTGCAAAATTTACTGCTTCTTTGACCATAAAAAGGAAGAGGAGGAAGCAGAAAGGAGTGTTCCCAGCAGGCAGGCTCTCCCAAAACTCTCTCACCCCTAATAATTACCCTCTTTCCACTAGAAATGTGTCACGCCAAATTTTGGTCTTCTTGTTTGTTCGAAACCTGTTCGAAAGTAAAATAATAACATTTACTGCTGGCACTGAAGTACACCACTGTAAGTGTTAACAAATTATTTTTGAAAAAACAACTCTCCACTTACATATACGTGCAATTTTATAGATCTACTACTTAAGAGACTCTTGAAATGGGAAAGCTGTGGTTGTTGCCATGACACAGCTCATTTTCACAGAATCTGTTTTTCCACTCAGCTGTTGATTTACTAAGGTGTTTGCTTCTGAACTGGCTAAAAAAGGATCTTGGGACCCACCTGTTTCCTGGTCTCTCCAAGTCCAGAAGCTTTAGGACAGATTTGCCATCCATATCTGGAGGTGTGTCAAGGCCTGCTATGTCCAGAATTGTTGGAGCAAGATCAATATTCAGAACTATCTGAGGCACTCTGAAAATCAACAGGAAAGGTCATAGTTGCCATGTGTTCAATGTGTAAGTCTTCACATTCTCTTGGAAATAGAATGATAATTAATGCTTATCAGGGCTTTGAAGATGTAAAGCTCTACAGAAATGCTAAGTTTAGAAAACCCTGTTTGAAGTCTACAACAGAGAGCGATAGGCCAGTACTGCAGACTGACATCACAAAGAAAAAGTTAAGCACGATTAAACAAGGAGGTGCAGCAGCAGCACTGCTCTTATCTCATTGACAACGAGGGCATGATGCTAAATGACAGAGTGAGCAGTAAAGATGAGCACATAGTTTTTAAGAGCAAAACCCTACAGGACTATGCATTACACAGTTTTCTCATCTGCATTATAACATTTTCGTAATATGCAAAGTGAAAAAACTGCCTCTTTATGAGACTCATTGCTCTGCAATAATAGGGCATCCTTTATGAAATTAAACTAGACAGAGTGATAATTACATCCTCTCAGAAACATTTTACATTAGGCTCAACAGCTGTGCGAGAGACATAAGGGAACGTACACTGATCCCGGCTCCACACTTGGACCACGAATAAAGAAAGGAACTCGAATATCAAAGTCATACGGCATTGACTTCCCCTTGACCAGTCCAAACTGCCCAATATGGTATCCATGGTCAGCAGTGTAAATAATGTAGGTATTCTCCAGTTCTCCCATCTCTGCAAGCATTTGGTGTAACTGCAACCCAGCACAGAAAGAACTCCGAGTTAAGTGTAGCAAAACATGTTTTGTGCAGAATCGTGTATAACCATCCTTTATAATCTTTATAACAGGACAAAACATGGCATCAATGACATTGTTGACACAGATTCTGGGGACTGGCATTTGTACATCTTGCCTTTACCGTGCTGTGAAAAAATCAACGTACCAGTTGAATTTCACACTTGACGGAGGGGACAATTAAACAGCTCCAGAAAATTAGAACAGAAAAAACATGGTAATGATGGGGTAGTTGCCTTAGTATGTCCAAAATTCATTGTGTACTCAAACACAGCTTGTGAAAAAAGTCTGCTACAGCTTTAGGGGAAAAGGCACTCAGATTTGATTTACTGTGCTAGTCTACAACTTTCTCATTCCTTACAGTTGTGGACTTGGGAAAAAGCTGTAAATTTTTATTAAAGTTTAAAGAAATCTCTCTAGGGGAAGATCTTTGGTCATGGTGCTTGATTTTGGAACAAAAAGTCATGCAAAGTAAACCTAATAGTTCACATATCATGTTACCTATAATTAGCAGTACACTGCATTGCCTAACTTCTGCAAACACTTGTAGACTGACACCTGAGTTGCTGTGATTTACCAGTTCCCAGATTTTAACTGAAGGACAAACTGTGAATGGAGTGTGTGAAAATAATAGAAGTTGTCATGTGTGCACCTGTGTCTATCCATGTGTATACACAGGTGACGCATCTTCTGTTAATACCAGGCTTTATACTAGGCCCAGTGACTTTTCCTTTTAAAAAAGCCCACTATTTTTTTGACCCAGCAACTGAAAGAAGAAAGCCAGGAGCTTGGCCTCATGTTGCAGAGAACAAGAATTCCATTCCACTGGGAAAAAGTGGAGTAATTCCTCACATTACAATGACTTTCCCCAGAATGTGGCTAGTGAAGGTAAAGAAAGAATTAATTTAATTTAATTTTGTTATGGACTAATAAGATTGTATTCACAGCAGTTTCTTGCACTCACTCTTTCCATGGAGTCATCAACTGACATCAGGGTCTGAAGTCTTTTGCGCTGCAAGACATTGGTAAACTCCATGTGGATTGGCAGCATGGGCCCCGTGTACTGCATAATCCAGTGCTTGTCCATGTTTGGTGCGTAGTTATAGCTGGGAGTGCTGCAGGAACAGAACAGATCTGAAAAGCTGTGCAGCATGACAGGCATCAGAGGGAGGTGGGAACTCCTCCAGCACAGAAATAGCCAACAAACAGTTAAATCACAAATTCCATGTGGCATCTGACAAGTATCAACAAATATCACTTCGATGGCTTCCAAGATTCATTGGGTCATGTATCGCCTCGTCAAAATATTTTAACCACTTGCTTTCCAAGCTTTCTTTCAGACTCAAAGACCACTACAAGTTCCATGTTAATATTTGGGATTTGCCAAAATCTATTTCTCAAACAAACTTGTAATCATTATAAAGGCTCATCTGAATGATGAATCCCATATAGATAAGAAAAATTAAGGAAGTCAGAGATCAAAAATGACTGCTTACTTCGTATTAAGGCATATTGCCCTGATACTTCCAGTAGAGAAATTACCTTTAAATAAAAGTCAAGGAAAGGTATTTCCCAGTGGGATAAAGAAATTTAGTAGTCAGTATAAAGAACACCACCAGTGTTACAGTTAGTTCTACACTAAATACTGTTGAGGTCTGTTATTTTCAATGTGAATGCACATTGAAAAGCACAGTGCATTACAAGCATAAAATGAACCATGACAACAAAACTGAGCTAACACCACTATTGATACTAGTACTAAGCAGAAGTATGGCACAGAGTCCTATCTAAAGCAAAGAATGATGCTTTAGGAGTTTTTGCACAAACATCAAAGAAATATTGAAAAGCAGTGTTCTATCCACAGCCAGTGTATCTTTGAAAGATATCCTATAAGAAACAAGAATATTTTCCCAGAGATATCACCTTGGGAGAAAATGTATGGCAAAAAATGTGTCAAGTAAATTTTCTCTACAGAGAAACATATTACAAAAGCTCTCCACCAGTCTTATTTTTATGCCTAGCATAAATGACAACTACAAGGTAAAGAGAAACCAAGCAAAATCCATGTCCCATATGGATTTCACCTACATATGAGCAGTTTTCTTCTCTAGAAAGAAGGAATCTAGGCTTTGTCATTTTCATTAAGTTCTTTGGGTTTTATTTTTCCCCTGTTTCTAGTACACTGTAGTTCATGATACATGAACAGCAGCATTACATTTGAAAATTGCACATAGAGAGAAAGTGAAAGAAATACTGTTGGGTAATTATATTAATTGGATTCTTTTTAGTCTCTTTTCAGTTCACAATAAAAATGAAATTTAATATTAATTTACTGTTTAGGTACTGAGAACTATAACATGTGCATTATCAAAAGGTACATTTTCCCCACCAAAATATGTATGTGTAGTTGTCTTTTCTTAAAATGAACACTATCAGAATACTGTATAACTTAGAGTCATACCTTTGACCAGCCCTTCACTTAGGTTTCATTTTTCTTTACATGGTTGTATGTGATCCCAGAATGGTGGAAGGAGTTGATTTTTATATCAGATATCATATGTATAATCTTTAACTACATACTCTGAGTACAAAAATCAAAGTATAATGAAGTAAACTGATAGTCAACTTCAATAAATTTGTGGAGTCAACATTTTAACTGGAGAGCATTATTTGAGAAGCTAGGTAGAATTTAAGAAGTATGCCTTTAATACACACAGCAAGTTTTGACTAACCTACTTAATCATTAGTCTCAAGGGAAAAGAGAAGGGATGCAACAGTATCACAGGGCTTTGATAGAGATTAAGAGGTATGAAAAGGTTAGCTCCCTACTGAGCAAAGACAAGCATAAACTAGAATTCCTTTTCTGTTGAAAAATCTTTCACTTCATGATGAAAAGTAAAAATTTTTGTTATTTCCCATGGTTGAAGTCTGATTTTTAAAATGAATACTGTCATAATATTAATAAGATTTATCCCAGGAGCACAGCCCTCTGTGTTGCTGGCTAGCCAGCAGTCCTAGCAGAGGGAGACCCTTGAAGAAGCAAGTCTTAGGAATTTTGTCACCTACCACTTATCAGTTATCAGACAGAAAAGAAAGATACTTTCAGTGCAAATTCTTCTCTCTTTCCTTGGAAGTTTGTCAGACAAGATGTTTTCCCACGAAAGAGCTCATTTTTGATTAATCAGCATTTCCTAGTAAAACCCTGTTTTTTTTTCACTGGGGTCCTGAGTGCCGCAGCCCCAGAGGGATGAGGTGGCTGTGAGCTGCGCTCGGGCGGCAGCGCGGTGACAGCCTGCTGCTGTGCCAGGAAGGAGAGCCAGCTGCTGGAGCAGGCTCAGGTCTTATGTTCCCAGGCTATTGTGAGCAGCCTCCTCCACATAATGGATAGTTTTTAAAAGCAGCACTCAAGGGTTTAGCAGGGTAGTTAAAACCTTTCACAGACACTTTCCAAATGCATTTTGAATCTTCTGGGTGAGA
Organism: Promerops cafer; assembly: GCA_013398275.1. NCBI lineage: Eukaryota > Metazoa > Chordata > Aves > Passeriformes > Nectariniidae > Promerops > Promerops cafer. The sequence goes on from VZSE01005694.1 coordinate 3,638,562, forward strand.
AATGCACCGGGCAGAGAGGGAGCAGAATTTTCCTCCAGGACAATTCAACAGGAACCTTCTGTGAAATATCCAGTGTCACTGGCTGATGGATAAATGTGAAAGAGGGGTCCATAACGTTGGAGAAAGAGTACTAAGGGAGACACGGAAAGGAATTCCAAAACCCTGCAGCTTGTATATGTTCCCTGTGGACCCCGTTTGTTGGGCCTTTCAGAAATCCACCAGAATGGCACTGGTTGCCAGACACAAGATCTGACATTGCCCTCAAATATATTTACCTTTTCTTTTTGGTAAAAATGTAACCAATCAACCAACCACTGCAGATGTAAATCTTAGGGAGAATATTGCTGACTTCTGAAAACTTCTCCATGTAGACAGACCTCTTCCTGGTCAGTGAAAATTTTTTATCATAACATTTTTTCTTGAAGCAGTTGGAGATAGCAGTTAAATGTTCAGCTGTTGTAAGTCCTTGAAAGTCATTATGGCATGGTGTGTCATTGTTTCTGTTCTTCCAGTTTTGGGAACAACTTTGCTTTGTATTGACAAGTACTACTGTAAAGTAACACTGACACCTACATTTTCTTGATTCCTCTTTGCACTGGAAGTTTGAAGTTGAAGATGTGTGCCATGTCTTCCATGGCCTCCTCTCAGTCGTGGAGTCCACCTTGTATCAGCTGATCCATGATCAGCAGACAGTGCCAGGTAGCCCATTATTTTCAGGTTGTCCATGGCCTCTAAGTCTGGCAAGTTGCTACTGTAGTACTTGTCATTCTTGTAGAATATACTAACTTGGGCAAATCTAGATTGCTCTGTTGCTTGCTTTTATTTGTCCAACGCATACTGTGAAGAACTTTATACACAGAGACCACCTGGCACTCCCTAACAGATCTGTTCTGGCACTGGAAGACATTAGATTCATAAGATTTTGAATTGATACCCTCTGTTAAACTAACAAAAAAATTCCAAATACTTAACAATAACAAATGCTGAGCACAGGCACTTTCCTATAAACTCATACTCATAATGGGAACATTTCACCCTGAGGTTTTGTAATCAGTCACCACTGTAAATAAATTTACAGACAAATTTACAGTGATAATCAAGTAACCTATAGACTATGGAAGGAATAAATATTTGTAAGCACTAGTGCATTTTAAAAGAAAGATTCTCCACAGAATCTATAATTTATTTGTCTATAAACACCCGTTCAAGTAGATACTTATTTGGAGAGAACAGGAGTAGTATTAGCAGTCACTGCTGTAATCAAAAGGCCTCAGTAACTCTTTCTGACAACATATTTACTATATTCATATATTTAAATTTGAACTTCAAAATTAAGAATGCATCTTATTTGGCTTTTAAGGTACCACAATAACTTTAAGTTAGGCAAGAAACAATAAAAATACCCAACAACCAAAAAAATGGATGCTTGTACTTGAGCATCTATTAAAATGGGGTCCTCAAACAAATAATTCAGAAATTAATTTCACTAGCTTCTACTAGTAACTGAACTGAATTGTCATATTCAATGAAATAAATGGAATACAGTGCTTTTGCAAATCATTATTACAAAAAGATATTTTACAGTTGAGAAAGGATTGGGAGAGTACAGCATGTTTTAAGAGCTTCAAGAATTTAGTAAAACTTTAATATTTGCTTTCTAAAAAATTAATCTAAATATATATGTCTCTAACAGATGGGATAATGTGGAGAGAAACAAGTATGTTTCCAAACATTTGATCAATTGCTCATAGTAAAAATCTGTGTTTGCCCCTATTTACAACCTCCTAATTCCCTACTGTTTCTACTCAACAAAAGAAATTGTGTTCACAAAAATACTGCCTAAAAATGCTGGGTTTGAATAATTTCATAAAGTTCTCAGGGGGTTTTATCCCAAAAGTGTTTGGCTAATCTTATGTTTGGATTGTGAGTCCTCCAGTTAGTGAAAATAATACAGTACTTAGATGCCCCAAGAACATTTTCATTTCATAAAAATAAAAGTCAACAACATTTTAAAATAATACCTTTGGTAAAAAGGTATTACTGGTAAAACTGATTGAGAAATATGAGTAGTTTCTGTACAGAATTAGCACCTCTATTATTCTTTGAAATATGATTAGCAAACACAGCATAAGTGGTCATGTTTCTCCAAGTGAAAATAAACAAAGGAAGCAAATTCTTTGTTTCCAGGGAAAGCAGACTTCCAGGTTTAGACACTGTTCTTGGAAAGCAGGAAGCCTAGATTCTGGGCAAAATTAAAAGGAAAAAAATAAACCACAGCCAGTGGCCATGGTCAGTATTAATGTGAAGTTGAATTTCACCACTCTGGGTCTGCTTTTGCTGCCTTTTAAAAGGGGGCTCTTTTAAACTCAGTGATATTTATAGATCTGGGTATGTGGGGTATGAAATTTTCACTCCCGAAGTGTAACACAACTGCTATATTTTAGAATAAAGAAGTGAAGCAGTTGTTGCCTGTTAAATATAACACCTTTTTCATTTAGGAAACATTATTTGTTGCTCCTGCAGAAGTTGATTGTGCAACTGGAATATTATTTACATTTTTATTTCACACCATTTTTTCGTGTCTTGTTTAAAGTCACACTCACAATGACACATGTGATGATTTTGATAATTTATCTCTAAGTCAAGAGTCCAAGCAGGCCTCAGGCCAGTAGTGACACTACACTCTGACATGTCAAGATTTATTACTGATGCAAATGCATGATCCCACTCGAATGGCTCCGTGTCCACATTACAAGAAGTACCATTGCTACTGACAGATGTTTGAGACTTGGCCTCAGTGATTCCAGATGCAGCCACCTCACACCCCAAACTCGCACTGAGTACTGCCCTGGGGATCCAGAGCTGCAATATTTCTTTTGCTGCTTCACTACTGCAGACACTCTGCTACCTACACACCTGGTATATCAGCACCTTTCATACGATCTTTAAACAGAAATATAAACTTCTGCCTTTCATATCACCTACTTTTTCTTAGCTTGTGCAGGTTTCTGATCTATTCCAAGATAGATCAGATTCCATTTCTATCTGCTCCTCCTAATGTTTCTAGCTTGGCAATAGGATTGCTTCCAGGTAGTAATAAAATCTGGTTGTGAGTCCTCCTGCCAGCCCAAGTATTTTAACTCAGCACAGCCAGCAGTGTTTCAGATTTCCATTTTTTACATTCTTTAGTAAACCTGCCTCCTGCAGATTTTTGCTTCTAATGTTTGTTTACTTCACAGCTTATAAACAGCTTAGGTCTGATTCAGAGTTCCCCTAAGACTGGTTCACACTGGAAGGTAAAGGGAAGTTAAAGTGCCAGAGGCCCTGAGCATAACAGATAATTCAGGCTTTCATCAGAGCATCCTTTGAGTCAGAGCTTTCCTACTCAGCTGTCTGATGAAACAAGATTGTCCTGTAACATAACCTCGTATTTAATGACAACATTTCCAAAGGTCTAACAACCCTGCTCCCTAACAGATGACGTTCATTACCACAGCAAAAATCTATGTATTGCTTTCATCTAGTACATCTTCTCTAGTCCCATTTTCTTTCACAGAAATAATGTCTGGGGATGGTTGGAGTACATGCATTAGTATGATTTATTTTCAGAAAATATTCCACTCATTATGGTGATAGCAGCCAGGATAAACCTTCAGAAATATTTTTAGATGTCAGAAATAGGACATGCTTTATGGAGAGGAGAAGTGGGAGAGTGGGAGGGGAGAATGGATGCTTAAAAACAATAAAGAGTCTGCTGCTTGAGTATGATATAGTTTAAAATGAAATACAAACTTTCCATGCCACTGCAGAGCCTGTTTGTGCTGAGGACAACAGGACTGTAACATAATGATGGTATGTAATTCTTCATTTTCTTTTTTTCTTTGATGTATTTTTCATAAATCTTAAGGACTTTGCTGCTGCATTCATTTGATTTTATTCTTGCCATGTTGATAAGCAAGGAAATGAGACCAATAGACGCCCACATTTGAGGGCAGGGCTCTCCCTGAACTGGAGTATTTCCTGCCATAACCACTCCCTTCTTTATATGTGCCAGTGGAAAACTTCTTCTAAACAAACTTTTGGGCTGCTTTTTTGATGTTGGTTTTGTTTTGTTTTGTTTTAATTTATAGGGGCAGCATTTCAATCCTTAGCAGGCACTTTACCAGGAAAGAGACATCATGTAATTTAAGGGTCTGCTTCAGCTACTGTTCTTTTAAGCAAAACTTCTCACATGTGGTTGACAGGCTATCTTAATCCTTGGTTTGTAGGTATAACCTTCCATCTCAGTTTGTTAAGCCAGCAAGCAGCTTTTGACCTGGTTTCCCTTCTTTGTTGGAGGTAGGCGTTACAGTAACATGATACAGCAACTACATTTTTAAAAACAAAATCCAAGGTCAGATGGCTGTCACCCAAGGTCAGAACGAAAGAGATTCAAATGGTGCTTGACCACCAAGGAAGAAAACCTAAGGGTTAAATGTTCAAATTACACAAACTTTGGCAGGAGGGATTTTATTGTTCTTGTTCTGTTTTCATAGGGAACACCGAATATTTCTGTGAGAACTGAACTTCTCATATCTTTTAGAGCACATTGCTCATATTTTTGATAGAGAAATCAGTTGGAGTCTTCAGCCACCCAAACCCAAATTAGCAGTTTATCTTCAGTTTGTCTCATTTCTCAGTCTTCAGACTGAACTTTAACACATGCAGTCAGTCAGGGCAATAAAAAACACAAAACAAGCCAGCAAGGATCTCTTGAGGTCATTGGAGAAAAAACTCTTTGCAAGAAGCTTGCCAAGAAATCACCAACACCAGAAGAAAAGAAGAAGCACAGCTGAGTGCTCTCAAAAGTAGCCTAGCAGAGCAAGGTATTCAGACCCCAGGAGTCCACACACATAAAAATCAATTTTAGTTAGGCTTTTGCTTAATCTTTGCAGGTAACATGTAACCTGTATATAAGGTGGAGAGGCAGTTAAAAATTTGGAGACTAACTACAGCCTTTTGTTCTGCCAGCACAAGCTGGAAAACAAGCAGGCTGAAAACACCAAGCAGTAGAAAGTGTCAAGAGCATGATAAACCAAAGCAAGTTCCTACAAGCACTTGTCCGAAGACAGGGAGCAAGGAGCCTAAAATGAGTTGCTTTGGCCTGGGGAGAGGTCGGTGAGATACAATGATTCAGTGCTTTTCTTTCAGACACCGTCCCCACAGCTAAGTGGAAGCAGTTTGGATCCTGCCCTCCTGTATGATGGATAGTCCCCCAGCAGGCAGGATGGCTTGCCTGAGGCCAGGCAGTCTGTGCCACTAAATGGGAGACAATCTGTTGAGTGGGGTGAGAACAAATAGATACAACTCTCTTGCAATGAAAAGCAGCAATTGAAAGGAGACATGGGAGAAATCCATTCAATTTGATATAGTGACTATTCATTATTCTTCACAGAATGGGAAGCAGGGGACACAGGTGGCATAACCAAGCTCCAGGTTTAGAAGGAAAGAAAAAGTAGCCCTTTGTCCCCAGTGCACAGAGTGATGCCATAGAACTTCTTGCTACAGGATGGTGGGGCTGCCAGAGTTCAAAAGGAGATCAAACCAGTGCAGAGAGAATGGGGCACACTGACCTGGATGCTTCACCTAAACTGGTGATTTTCAGAAGCTAGAAAAACAGGGGGAAAAAGCTTGTCGTTTTACTTTCCTCCTCTCCACCATCATTCCTTTCTGCTGGAGCACATAATTCAGGACTGAGAACATTCTTTCATACAACCCAACACAACAGGTTTAATTCATTTGTGTCTACCTTATTTACCAACTAAAATCTCAACTTTATTAGTTCCCTATATGGGTAGAAACTACTCCGAATATCTAAATAACCAAAAACCATTGCTGACTGATTTGCATTTCTTGCAAAGTCTGGTCTCAGGAATGTGGGATCATGGAGAATATAAGATTATAAGGTCAGGGAAACTGGCATATCTACACAGTAGCAGCCAGCAAGAGGATATGCAAAGCAACAAAAATGTAACCATGTGCCATGAACAGCAAATCTCTTTCCGGCCCCAACTAGTGACCAGTTTATGCATGCAGTTTGTGCAGTAACTACTGCTCCTAGAAATTTAAAGTATTTGATGCAAGTTGAAAAACCATTTTGGTATGTGAACTACCTCAGAGTGTCCAAAATACAATTTTTAGACCAAGGAGCTTTCCCATTGTCTGATGAAATTGATTTATCCTCATTTTGAGAGGACAAATAACTGTACAATCCAGCTGAAATATTTTATTAAGATGGTTTTTTGTGTTTGTTTTTTGTTGTTATTGTTGTTGTTCTGTTGTTTTTTAAAGATGTGCAAAGACATTGTTTTGGAACAAATGGAAAGACTGGTCTACAAACCCATGGGAGTCACAAGCGCAATGGAAATCTTCCGTAGCCTCTTACTATAATGAAAAGGACCCAGAATATTTGAGGTAGGAAGCAAGATGAGGAGTCCACAGATGTGGACTATCTTCAGATTTTTACCTGAAGTTGCTTTTTCTTCTAGAAGCAAAATGAAGAGTTGGGGTTTTTTGTTATAGTTTAATCACCAGAAAAGATTAAGCGTGTTATTTAAAAGTGCAGTCTGATAGGCTATTTTGGGAATCTGCCAGTATCTAGTCTATAAACAAATCTGGTGCGCTCAAAAGCTTCAAAAGGGTGTTTTTACTCTCAATGCATTCAGTTAGTTAGAGCCCAGGAAGCGCATATCTTAGAGGGAAACGAAGGAAGTAATATCTTTCCAACAGATCCTGACCTGTGTCTACATATTTTCAGGGTATTGTAAGAAGCTGCCCTTACAAAGCCAAATACTGACCTTTTAATCTCCCACAACTTCCCAGGAGGAAAAGAGCTTCTCTCTGCTTTAATAATGGTCAGAGCTGTCACTCTCCCCCGCAAAGGGAACAAGCACAGCAAAAGAAACAAGCAAACATTCTCTGCTTACATGAGTGTCTCATATTTGAATTCCCTGCTCCTGCCATGTCTCCATAAGCAAATCCCTTGCAGAAGCAGATACAAGGAGTGGGTCTGGCAGTGTGTGATTTTGACTTACATATGCTGCGAAGCGTTGGGGTAGAGCTCTGAGAACTGCGGCGCAGAATCCTCGGGGCCATGGGGTGCGGCGTGGCTGATGACCATCATTATGGGCCTATGGGGATATATCCTCTTAGACATTCTGAAGTAATTAATGCTCTCATTAGTGATTAGGTCTGTGAAGTAGTCCTGGAACATACGATTAACACAAAGCAAAAGTTACAAAGTGCATGATTAATTAGATCACATACTATCATGTTATTATGTTATTTTTCAAGTCCTCATTAAAGCTCAGATCAGGAAGTAAAAACATACCATCAAAGAGATGTATGATTCAAGGGAGCATAGGGGAGACTGAGCAGTAATTACTTTCTTAAGCGGGTAATGCCACATAAAATGAGACAGTATTTTGCAAATCAGATACAACAGAAAGTATTAAGTAAATTTAATTACCAGATTTGGTAATATAATGCTAAGTAACATTTAAAATAGCAGACTGTACTGACAAAGATGTGTTTCTTAAATTTCATTGCTTTCATTACTTCACAAGGTAATGGCTCCCAAATAACATTGAATCTTAATCTGGTTGTATGTTTACATAAACCTTTGTTGCAAACTCTTTGTTCAGACTATACTTTTGCTTATGTACAAAGTGGAAGACAGCTACAACAGGCAACAGATTGCAAAAAATCTTAATCAAAGAAATTGCAAATGAGAATGCAGGGAGCAGTTGAATTCCTGCGGGCTCTGTTCATTTAATTGTGCAACTTTAAGCAGTGCAGCTGCTGAGATTAAGGATGTGACTCGCTAATAAACTGGCTTAACCTACAGCTAAGGTGGCAAATGGAAGCCTACAAGGAAAAGGGAGGAAATGGAACTAAGAAAAAAAGATGAAAACTTAAATTAAACCACCTGCCACCTTGGAGTATTCACTGTTGGCCTGGAGGTCTAGCTCGAGCTTCATTGAGAAAGTGCTGAGACAATGTTTGTAATTTCAAGCACTTCCAGGCATGACTAATCTTATGTTGTGGGTTCGAGGCCCCGAACAGCTGCAAAAGCAGAGCCTGAGGGACGAGGTCTGTGTCGCATGTCAGTGGTAGGACAAGCCAACCAGCTGTGACCTCCTCGCTCACCCGCTCCCTGTCCCCCTGCCCCTTCCCCTCTCCTGCAGCACGCTTGGAACACGCCCTGGCTGCTACAAACCCTGCAAGCATATGGATGACACCATGAGTGATCCTTTGGTTTCCAAAATGGATAATGAGTGTGAGGCACCAGGGTTGTGATAATTTCTGGGTTTGTGGCCTGTTTGAATGAAATGCCTGTATGACTGCTCTCCCAAAGCATCTACTCCCCTCCTGTTTCCCTGTTTATTCTAGCTGCATACACAGGGTGTGCAAAGAATGTAAAACTCACCAGTATTCTATATTTTCTTTTTTTTTTACTCTTTATAAATATATAATCAGTATAATGTAATTTCTACGGATGGGAAAATCAGAAACAGGCGTCACTAGCTTCCAATAAAAACTCATTACATGGGTCAGAAACCACAGCTGCAACATCTGTATCATCTTCCTTGAGCTACAATTTGAGGAAATTCCAGATTGCTTTCTGCAGGCTGAACGGTCTGAGATCTGCCCTCCTAAGCCTTTCCAAGAAACTTCATGGCAGTGGGCAGGTCACCTTGGCATACTTTCCACACTTTGTCAAGAGCACAAACAAGCTCTGAACTTTTCCAATGGCTGTGTTCTTGCCCTTATCTACTCTCATACTCATATCCGGAGTCTGACACCACAGGCGTACAGCCTTTCTTTGGTGTGCACTCTATAATGGAAAACAACATTAACCAAGGCTCTTCTCTGGGTAATAACTGACAACACTCAGCAAACTTTAAAGTTCAGTGGCGCAATTCTTTTCAGGAAAGTCTTTTATTTACTGTTTGCTTCTGCCACCAAAACATCACATTCTGTCAGGGAGAAAGAGGGAGGGAGGGGAGGAGGGAGGGAGGGAGGGGGGAAGCACCAGACTCCACTGAAGAGCCTTGGGAACATTCTTCTGTTGAGTGATTAATATTCACAGGTGGAAATTGATCTGAAATGCCCTGGAGAGAAAATGACATCTCAATTTCGTGGTTTTAGTTGGCTAATTAATTAATTACCTGGTTAATTAATTATCTGAAAGTTATTTTTATATGGATTGATCATGTGGCATTTATGTGTCTGGAAAATACCTTTGCATAATCAAATCCGTGCTTCTCTTTGTTACCATTGCGAGAAATGGTGTAATTATAGAAGCGAGAGTTCTTCACTAATCCAACCCACTCTCTCCACCCAGGAGGGATGTAGCTGCCATTGTATTCATTGAGGTATTTCCCAAAAAAAGCTGTGAAGTAAAAAAAAAAAAAAGAACACACATTCGCATGAGGCTTTGCAATTCAAGTCTTTTAGTCTGAGTCAAAAGAATGTATGAATGAAGAGAAAATGTGTTAGAATGAGTCAGAGTTGCTTTACCAAAAATCTTCCTTTTATAGCTTAGAGGGTTTTGAAATTAAAATAAGTTATTTCCAGAGTTTTATGAGAGTTGAAAGCCTTCGTGACTCTATGTTTTATTCTTAATCTTTTGGAATTTAGTGTTCATGTGAAATATTTTCAGGGTTTCTTATAGAAAATAATATGTTCCTCTTGGTTTCCACTTGAATACGAAATAAAAGCTCAGTGCCCAGAGGAAACATCTGAGAAACACCTTGTGGTTTTAAGCAAGTCCTGTGATGTTTTGGACCTTGGCATCTGACTTTTTGAAAGTTCAGGCTTGCTATCCTGGCTACATTTGCTGGTTTGATAAAAGGTCTGGGAAGTACAGATTTCTATCCCATTAGGACATGTTCGGGTAGAGCAAGAAGGGATCCCCACCCTGCTTTGCTGCCACATCATCTCTAAGGCAAAACTTACAAAGAGGCAAAGGCTTGGAGGTCAAAATCCTCCACCTGGCCTGCCAAACTCCATGTATGTTTTCCCATTAGCTCAAGGTTACAAGTCAGAACCTACTCAGACTGAAAATTTCAGCCCTTGCCGTAGGTTTGTAGGTGCTCCTGCCAATTCCTCTGGAAGGAAGTGGGAAGAAAAGTTGTCTCACCATGCAGCGGGCTATCCCAGCTATCTGGCAGTTGTGGATTGCCTGTGGCAAAGATACACAGACACCAAAAGCCAGCCAGCTGCCCTTGGAAGGGAGCATTAATGCTTGCATGGGACCCTGGCAAATGCAGCCATGTTGCTTCTAGGGACAGAGGGGTATGGGAGGTCTTCAGCTGCTAGTGTATGATCTGTGATCTGGATAGAATAGTCAGTTTGGATGGGTCCATCCTGCTTTTCCACTGCCTAGGAACTGCAGTGACAGAACACCTGATCAGGTCAGCAATGTGGGTTTTTTGGGATTTATTATCTCCAGTTCAGTTCCAGCAATCTATTGGGGTGTCTCAGTATCTTCACTGTTCTCCCTTTTCATTTTCTTGAGGTTTACAAGCCCCTGGAGGGTCACTTGTGCCAGCAGTTCTGCTGCCTGTGTCTCCAGCAGTCTGCACACAGGTACTCTTGGTGCTCACAAAATCAGACACCACTGAGGAGGAGGGAATGACAGAGACCTCTCCCTTTCCAGGGACAGAGCTCTTCTGGGTGACAGCTGTTCCCCTCCCTGCACCCCTCACAGTGCTCAGCCCCTGTCCTTGCTGCCAGCCCCAACTCAGCAGTCAGGTCTGTCTGCAAAGAGCTGCTGCCCAGAGATGCTTTCCCTCAGCTGGGCAGTGGGACATACCTTGAATCCCTGTACTGGTTTCCTACTAGGAAATGAAGTCACATTGGAAAACCTCACATCCAACCTAGACACATTCAATCTAACCAAAAAAAGCACATTTGTGGAAGGACTCAAATAATTCAGATCTGATTGATGTGGGCATGGTGAACTTTTTGGGAAAACTGGTGGAAAAATCAAAATGTTCATAATTAAAACTTGTCTGAGGCAACATAAATATGATGCAATTCAATCAGAGAACTGCCAAATACCAAATGTAACCAGAGACAGTTACAGTCATATATAATGTTAGTTTCCTATGCCATGTGGAATGTGACATATAAACAAGTCCTACAGACACTAGACCAGGCTTCCAGCTCTTCTTCCCACAGCCACGAAGAAAGCAATCCAACCTGTCTCCTTTTTTATCCTGAGGCCTACCAGAAATCAAGAACTGTGAGGCGAAGAGGATGACAGTGGGCAGGGAATATGTGCCCAGCACTGTTGTCTCCTGGAATGTCTCACATACCTCTCATCTAAGGCAGCCAAACTGGTTTAAACTCTCAGTCAGATACCACGGGAAAGCATATGGGTAAAGGCTGAAATATGAAAAATGTGAGAAGGGAAACCAAGGAAAGAGGAAAAGGGGGAGACAAGTCAGAGAGAAACAACAGTGAAGAAAAGTATGGAAGAGTGACGTAACTGAGAGAGAGGAAGCATTGTTGAGCTGAGCAAAACCAAGGACAGTCTGTGGTTACAGGGGAAATCTGAGGTCAGCCCTTCCGAGTACCATCCCAGGTCTACCAGCAGCTGCTGTACAATTCTGGGGAACTTCTGTGTGCTGTACTCATCAGTAAGGGGCTCTATTGCCAATCTGTCTCTCACAAACATCAGAGGCTTTCAAACTGGGAAATGAATGGTATGACAATTTATCATATAGGATGGTTTGACTGCCCCATGTCTTATAACATTGACTCACTCAGAGACCTGGACTCTGCTATTTGCAGTCTTGCCAAACTTTAATCATTAGTGGTGATAGTTTCCATGCTATCTGACTCAGGCTGTATTTTGCTCTGTGGAACCTTTTAGCCAAATAGTTCAGTAATTTCCAAGAAAAAGACTGGGGGAAAAGAAACGGGTTCATTCATTTAAAAATAATTGTCAAACTTTTCTCCAAGAAGTTCTGGTGTCTGTAGGTTTTGATGTAGGGCCCTTGTAAATAACAGGTGGCTGTGAAAGTCTGTCTCAAAATGACCAAGCTCAGAAAAACTGTAGCACACAGATGATTACTCCACCTTCTTACTTTAATGTTACAATGGAGTGATCCTTTATGGATTTGAGAATGTTCCCAGAATTTCATTTTTGTCATTAAAACAAAAAGCCATCACCTTCCCTCACTCCCTACTCTCTCTTTTGGTATTTATTACCTGAGAGAAAGCCACCAGCATAAAATGAAGATGTGAAATGACCTGGGGCATAAGGACAAGAATAGATAAACTGAATTTGGAAAAGAAAGGATAGCTTGGAGATGGGGATATCTTGGAATTTCCTTGCTTTAGATTACTTAATTTTCTAACTTAAATAATGTTTTGTTAGATACCTTTTGGCTCCCCGAACCCTGTATTTCGGTGCATGTTATGAGACTTCAGATTGACAGCCTGAACCATTCACCTTTGTGTTGGCAATGATTTAGTATTTTATCATAAAAATAATTTCAGTGCTGTCAAATTTTAAGCAGCTCCCTGAGTGACAGTTTGCAGAAATAGATGTTTCCCCCTGTTGCTGTGTAAAGCAGTTCCCATGTCAAATGTGGAGCAAAGACCTGAATACTAGAAGAAACAGTGGCTGTGATAATGGATCATATTTGCCAAAATGCTTTAACCAAAAATGGTTTATTGGTCATAAGCTCAAGAGGATATGAGTAATTAGAGAGACGAAGGGAAAAGCAAGGCTTTTACTGAAATACAAGCATTCAGTCCTTGCAGCGTGTGGTCTTTTGGGTACTACTGAGAATAGGACAGGGCAAGTGAGTCAGAACTGGGGCCCAGCACCAGCAGTTAGTGTCTGGCCCTTCAGGCTCTGAATGAAGACAAGTGCCAGAGTAAAAGGAAAGCACAGGAGTGTCCATGGGACCAAATAACAATTAGCAAATTATCATCATAGGTGTCTGAGTTGGGTTTTTTTTTTTTTTACCAGAGGATTGTTAAGAAGAAATGCACTATGGAATGTGTCACAGAACTGCCCAGGAACTGACACTGGGATGTGCAGATGTCTTTGCTGGGTCTTCACATGCTTGGCTTGTAGAGCCACCCCCCATCTTTAACTTAGCTGTAGCCCAACACTTGCTGAATTGCCCAAGTCTGAGAACCAACTGCGAAGCCTCAGCTTCAGAAGCTGCTTGTACTCAGCAGTTTGGGTGTAGGAAGCCATTTCTGCTTGTAATTAGTAAAATGGAGATTATGACTCAGTGGGTAAAAGCCTCATTAAAAAGTAATGCCATTTCAAGGGACATCTTTTCATTATTATGTGTAACGGCCCCCATAGGGATAACAGCAAAGATAAATGCTTACTTTTGCATTTTAATAAGACAATTTTTATCTGCATTCTGGCAGTTTTGCTAACTGTTCCCAGGACACATTGTTATTTTCTAATCACATGTAGTGTAGCTTAGTATATCAGAATAATTGTATTCTGTATTAGTAAGCTCAATTATGTTTATGCAAACAACAACACATGGCATGGTGAACAGTTTTACAGACATCTATGTGTCTCTGGAGGGGCTGCAGAATGTACATGTCTGGTACCTGACATGAACAGATGCCTTAAGACAGGGTTTTGTTTTCCCTTTTACAATTGGCTAATGATTTCTGTACTGGACTGAGAGATCCAGGGGGTTGCAAAGGGTGTAAGGCAAATATAATTTGATCCAGGGGATCTCTAATACTTACAGCTGAGTGTGATTCAAATTCCCGTAATTCCCAGGACTTCTTTTCCCAGCACTTTTTACAAGCAATTATGAGTAATGTTTACAGTATTACACAACAGAGTTAGTCCTCTAACTCCTGTCAGCATCAGTGGATTAGTGCACAGGTGAACTGGGCTACATCTGCTAGTGAGACATCTCTGCACTGCCATGGATCAAAGGACATATATTATGTTCTACACCCTTGTTATTTGTTGAGGCTTATGGGAATGTTTCCGAGTTAAAACAAACGCAAACCTTTAAAAAGCCACACTGCAGAAAGGTTTAGTCACCGTGACCCAGACAAGAGCTTTAAGTAGACAGCCCACTTCCTTTGACAAAGTCAGGAAACCATTTACAGGGATTGCAGGGCACTGTTTATATGACATTTCAGGACTCAAACACAGTGATTCTACACTTCTGTGGGCAGAACCCAATGTAACTTCAGCTTCCGAATCATTCCAGTAAATTCCTCCTTGCTTTCTTCCCATTATGCAAGCCATAGATTCAAACCCTAGAAGTTCGATTTTTCCCTTCTGTTGAAAAATTGCAGAGATTAGTGTATCATGTCACTGGAGCGTAGAAAGCCAGCTCAGTACGCCAGCACTGCCTAGGAAATGAAATAAGCATTGTCCCAAAAAATATGGTGAGGAAACTGAGGCACCAAGACGTTAACCTTCAGCTAGACCTAAGTCACGCAGGAAGCCTGTGGCATTGCCAAGAATATAATTCAGATTTCACGGTTCCCAGTCTTGTAACTTAGACGCAGTAGAAAACCTCAGGTTTTCTACTTTTTCTCCAGCTTTGTGGGTCTTTCCCAGTTGCTGCCAGGTTTACCATTGCAACCAAAAAGATCATTATGGATTTTATAACTCAGCAGTTGCAAAAGGCATTAGCCTAAAACTTGATATAGCAATTGTTAGCCTGAGTGATGTCTTTAACAAAGCCTGTATTATGGGCCAGGCTGGTAGCACTTTCCAATATTGATGTTGTCTGACATTTCTCATTATAAGACCCTGTTTTCAGCTGCTTATGACTCTCTTATACTTGGACTTAAATTTTCCACACTGGATGTCTGCCTCAGGCTGAATTTTTTGAAACTTTTTAGCCCAAACAGTAGCCATCTTTGAGAACCGCAGTAATGGAAAAGGAATTAGGCTTAACATCTGAAAAAAATTATGTGAGATTTCATTTGATAGCACTTGTATGCTCTGCACAGAGAGCAGGAACTCTGTGAAAGGCATGATGGACTCTCTGTCAAGGAGGCCTCTATTAGAATCCTTTGAATAAAACCCTGCAATTTGCATGTGCTGGAGATCTGGACACATCAGGACATTTATTCCCTGTCCACCTGTGAGTGGTGTCAGTAGGCAGGAGAAAGTTGATTGAAATGCAGAGAGCAGGAGGTGACCTGATAAGGACAAGCAGCCTGGGGAGCAGCAGGAAATCCAGCAAAGGAGCTGAGGGGGGGAAGAAGCAGTGGGGGTTTGGGGACCCAGGACTGGCAATGTCAACCAAGAAATGGGACAATGAGTGCAGAAAGGAGAAAGAAGCTGATTGACGAGGCGGGTGGGAGAAGCAGATTTGCTGACCAGGCTGGAAAAGGAGATCGTTAATGGTAAGCAGTGGGAACAGGACATGTCTGTCAAGAGCTGACTGGACCTGGGAGAGGAGGGAGGGAGAGAGGGAGAGAGGCAGGGAGGGAATGACTTGAGGACAGACAAGCAGAGGGACAAGGTTCACAGCAGAGGCCAAGGTGATGTCTTGTATGGCCAGAAAACTGAGGAGTGGATGCTGCACTGCCTAATGGGGTAGGATGGAGGGAGGCAGAAGTGCTTTTGGTCAGACTGGAGGACCCAACAATGTCTGAAAGGACTCCTGAGTCTCACTGGTTCCTGCCTTTCATAGGACATCTGAAAGCCTACAGCAGCGTGCCCAGCCCCATGTATGTGATAAAACCCCACTTTGCTTAGTTTCTCAGCAAGTGAGCAGTGGAATGTGGCAGATGGGATATGACATCCCTCATCCTTGCTGATGTGGATGCCAGCACTGTGTCTTTTGATAGAACTAGTCTGTCTTTTCAAATGGAGGAAATGTCACCCTCCATAAAGTGATATGTTGTTTTGTAGTCTAAGACTATAATTTGGCCATGTGAACAAGACATGAAATGGTTGCATAGACAATGTTCTACCCAGATTTTCCTAAATTAAGCACTTGAATACATGAGCTTGTTAGAAGTCTTTTAGTGTATGGTTTTCTGCGTGATATTTAATAGTATAGAATTCTGCTTTAAGCATAAGTAGGCAGATATATTGTGGTTTTTGATGAAGTCCTGGACAGAAACCAAAAAAGTTTCACTTCACATGATACCATAGAACTAGAAAATCCTGCATGTTATCCTTTTGGCTTTTTTCCTCTTCTACATTTCACTTTATGTGGACTATGAGCATGCATTCAGCATATTTCACTTTCATTTATGCATTTTTTCATAGACAGTGTAAATTATTCTGAAAAGTGAGACATTTTTTAAAATATTAAAAATATTTACAGATTATGTTCAATGTTTCCCAGAATATTTCATACCAATTAAGAAAGAACCTGAAAACTCAGGGTTCTCTCTCTTTATTTTCACCTTAGAAATAGTCTGAAAACCAGGACTTATTCTCTGCTCACTCATTCCCACCCCTGTATCATATTGTGCCACCCTCTCTGCTTTGAAAGGGTGCATGAGGCGGGATACAAATTAGGTCACTGAAATGATGCAGATTAAAAATAGCAAGTGCTGGCAGTGATTTGTACTTCAAGGCTGTGAACAGGAAACACATTGGCTTTGCCTGCAGAGGAAACTTATTGTCTGCCCACACCTTCAGGAGGCATAGCTTTTGCTCTCTTTATGAAAGATTCACATGTCCCTGCGTGTCAGAAGGGAATGGTGCACAGTTTAAATACTCCTTAGCTTTCAGCTTCCTGTCATCTCGGTGCTTTATTAGTTCTTTGTTCATTTCACTAAGAAATTCACCCATAAGTGACAGATGTCAATGACACACTGACATGTGCTGTTGAACACATTAGCCAGTTGTCAACCAAGTGACCATTTCCGTTCATCACTGCACAGAAGTCTGTGACTAATGTCAAAACATGCCAGATAGGGGCATCTTGGTGTCAATTCTTGAGTTTGGAGTTTTACAAATGAAGCCATTTAGGAATTAACATTTGAGCTGCTTAACTTTGCATGTTACTGTTTTTGTCCCACAAATGACATCAGAACACTCGCATGTGCAAATCTTGAATGTTATTCTAATCAGTTGATTCATCTGAGCAAGAAATAAAATACTAGGAAATACATCTTCCCAAAGACTATTCCAAAAAGTGAAGGCAAATAATTGCCTAATTTGGTGATCCCTGTTCTTTCAGGTGGGATTCCATGGAGGGAGAGCCTGGTCCTGTGTTTGGCACGGCGCTGTGAGACTGTCAGCAGCTGCTGAGCCAAGGCAGAGTCCTGCTCTCTCCTGCACGGTTACACTGGCTGTGAAGGGCTAAGAGGAGAGAGGATTAGAGAGTAGTAATTCTACAAAGTAACATTAAGCAGAGAGGGTTTAGAGTGTGTAGGTGTGTTAAGTCAGGGTAAGAATTTTAAACTTATATTTCTTTTCATATTTGCAAAGGGACGAAACTTCAGCTGATAAAAATGTAAAATCTTGCAGTATGCAAAGTATGACTTAAAAATAAAATGTTAAAAATAAAATGTTAAAAATAAAATGTTTCTTTTATTTATATCTTCTGAATGTGGGCTGTTCTCATGTGATGGTTTTTCTTCTAAAATACCAAGATTATGCTTGACTGCTGCTCAATTATTAAGATGTAGCACAATCCCTCTTTCCTACTAATGAAACCAACGTTGCACTTCTGGGGTTTTCCTTTGTGTTTGTGTAGGTGAATGACAAAGGGAACCAGCAACAGCAAAGAACACATCTGAGAGGCAGGACTACGTGCCGTAGGACTAGGACAGAGCAGTAGAAGATAAAGAAATTATGAGACTGAAAGAACAGCAAATGACCAGCCAATACTTTGGAAACCACAAAGCAAAATCTCTAACTCCTGCAGTTAATAAATTTATTAATTAAACTTCTAAATCTAAATAGCTGAAGGAGTATCTACTGACATTAAAAACTATGAGATGAAAGAAAACTTCTCAAGCTTTTCTCAGAATTTCCAAAAAATTTGAAAGTGAGGGACCCTTTTTCCTCTCTAGTGTGAGTGCCTGGATCCTATGTAATTAAAACAAATGTCATCAGTGAAACTCTCCAGAGCTGCTTTGTTTTCTCTTTCTACCTCTTTACTGTGTGCCTTCCCTGCTATGTCCTACAAATTCAAATTTAATATTACCAGTTTTGTGGACAATCAAGAAGCTGTGCAATTGTTTCACTGCTTCATTAACATACAGCTTGTGAATAAGGGAAACTGTAAACATTGAAACATCCTTAATAGTTTTGGAAAATTATAATTAGAAGCAAAAGTGATTTTGGTTTGGCAGTGTTATTTCTGAATATTGTCTGTCTTGCTACTGCCCAGTATTGTTTCTGAATGCTGCCTGCCTTGCTAGTGTCCAGCACAATGTCTGCCTATGATTTAGCACTGACATGCCATCTTCAAAAAGGGATATTGCCATGAAATGCAACGTTGCCCTTAGGTCACATCAGAGTAGAAGAACAAAATAGAAAAAGGAAAGAAAAAAAACATTCTGTCCTTTGCCAGGTTTCCCCAGTGGGCTCTAATTATAACTGCAGTTTATTAGAGCACGTTTCAGACCTCACTTTAAAGGGCCTGCTGTGCTTGTGTGGAGCCCTCGTGGCTTCAGCAGAACTCCCCTCATAACAGTCTGCCCACATGTGATCAATTGCAATAGAGGGGGCTTAGTAAAGGCTGCTGCAGGTTTAGACACTGGATGCTTTATAGATATTGAAAACTATTTGGAGGAAACAAAAGTGAGGACATTATAGAAACACTCTCCCACCCCTATATTTCCATTGACATATATTAATTTGATCCTATGTAAAAAATGCATGAATTCTTATTATGACAGAGTACCAGGTTGGAGCTATTGTACATTGTCTTATCCAGACTTGAGGTCCCTGGTCAGGTGCCTTATCAGGACTGTCACCAAACTGTGACTGGCCTGAGTCATTAACTTCTCTTTCTGTGTCTCAGTTTCCCATTGAGGAGGTTACTGATTTACTCTCAAAACACGTAGAAATGCAGAGGGTAAGTATCTATAACATTTGCAACCTCCCTGCACAGTTTCCTCATTTTTGCTCCCAATTATTCTTGACTCCCAGGTATTTTTGAGTCATTATAATTTTACTAAACTTTCTAGCTGAAAAGTGTAGATTATTACTTGGCTAGCAGACTTTTGGTGACTTTTTAATAAGGCAACACTATCCTTGAAAAATTTATTGTAAGGTCTGCTGTTTATTAAGCTACCACCTCAAAAATAATTGTGGCTTAATTAGAAGGTAGGCTTATCTTACCAGGAGTAAAAAGATAAATCTTTGCAGCCATAGTATTGTAGGATTGAACAATGTACCTCAGTCAGAATTGGAGATTCACGCAGGTATTTCCATTTGTTTCCATTTTCTACTTTTTTCTGCCCTTTGTTAAAGCTCACCTATCCTGACAGTTTTAGGACTGATGTTCTGTCTGCCTGCCTTTGAAAAAGTACTTTTTTCCTGTTCCTTTCCTTTTGACCCCTTTTTCCTTTCTGTGTAATAGGGTCAAGTCTGCATTCAGTAAGCATCTCCACATGTCTTCATAACGCAAGGCAGTGCAGAAGATATGCTCAAAGCAGTGTTTACCCTCAGAGGGGCAGAAAGGGCTAGTGAGAGAGCTGTCCAGTTTATGTGTGAAGCACTTAGTTAAGCAAAGTGTAGATGACAAACCAATAGGCTACTAATTTTTTAAGAACACTAAAGCCAGGTCCCATATGAAGCAGCCATACATCAAGCTGAAAGGATTTCTGAGATGTAAGTCATGAGATAAATCTTATATTTTAGGCCAAATTCAGCGCCTTTTCTAACAGTGATGGTCAATTCACTCTTCCTTCCTTTTCTTCTCCAAAGCCTTAATGCTGACCCCTACTCAGGCTTAGCAGTGCTGTACTCAGATGGCAACTTCACTGAGACTAGCTTAATAGAGACTGAAGTACTATTCAGTTTGTGTGTCAGAACCAACACTAAGACCAAAAAAGCTGAAGATTTGTCTTGTTTTGTTTTCAATACAGGAAGCAGAAATTCTCCAGAACTAGAGATGCAGAGAGACGGAAGAAAAAAAAGAGTGAACTGTCTGTGTGGTGAAGGAAAGATAGCACAGAGGCAGATAAACTGGAGGCATTGGATGTAGCAGCTTGAAGAGGTTTGGGACTAGCAGACAGCACGGAGACATTTGCCAGCTCTATGTTTTGAAAGCAATCCCTTCTTGTGCCTAAGCTGCCGATAGAAACAAGTTTTTGTGCTGCCAGTTACATTGTAAGGAAGGCAGCTGGCAGGAGATCAGTGCCTCCTTGCTCTGTAAAGGGGAGTCTTTGTAGCTGAACGACACTTCTGGACAAATTGCACTCTGACGACCTCGCACAACTCCGGTACCTTGAGAAGGGGAAGTCAGGCTGGAGCCTAACATGTCTACAGATTCAATCTTTGGGGATAGGTGATGCAGAAATGAATCGAGTTTTACATCAAGCTGAAGCATGGACGAGAGGAATAAGAAGAGTTCTTTGTAGACAGGAAAGGGATCTCCTGACTACGGAAAACCACCAGGAATTTACAAGAAAACTATCAAATCTTACTGGTGCACAGTAGAACAATCCTTCTTAAAGGTATGTTTCTATTCCTTTTCAGAAAATGCAAATGAAATATTGCCCCATGGCAAAGTTTAAATTATACCATTCACCTTGTTTTGCTCCCATGACAGTCCCTCCACTCCTGTGAGGTCTTTGGCACCAGTTCCCAGCCTGGCCCTGACATCTTCTTCCATAACTGCTAGCAGCTGTCCACAAGCAGGACGTAATACTGACCATAATCACGTCTGGAACTGCCAGTTCAGACCCACAATGCCACTAAAATGCACCTCTTTCACTGTAGGTGTAACTGCCCAACAGCTTATTTCCCACCTGGGACATCCAAACGTGAAAATATGCTGCTCCACTACCAGTGGGTTTCTTTACCTGGTTGTTACTGCAGATGTGGACCAGCAGGCAGTACTACCCTCCCTCTCCATAATATTCAACCTCTGCCCTGCACAGCCAGGTTGGGACAACAGCTGCTCCTGCTGTGGTTTAACTCCAGTCAGAAACCAAGTACCACTCAGTTGCTCTCTCACTCCCCACTCCCTGCCACAGTGGGATGCGGAGGAGAACAGGCAAGAAGGTAAAATCCATAGCTTGAGATAAGAACAGTTTAACAATTTAAATGAAATGTAGTAGTAGTAATAAATATTATTATTATTATTATTATTATTATTATTATTATTATTATTATGGGAGACAACAAAAAGAGAGAGAGAAGTAAACACCACAAAAATCTCCCAAACGCCCAAGTAACTCACAATAGGACTGTTCATCACTCATTTACCAATATCCAACCAGTCTCCAAGCAGCACCTGCTGGACAGCTTTCCCCCAGTTAATGTACTAAGCATGATGCCCTATGGTATGGAATATCCTATTGGCTGGTTTAGATCAGCTGTCCCAGCTGTGTCCCCTCCCAAATTCTTGTGCCCCTCCAGCCTTCTTGCTGTCAGGGCATGAGACACTGAAAAGTTTTGACTTAGTATATGCGATACTTGGCAACAACTAAAAACTTTGTTGTGTTATCAAGATTATTCTCATGCTAAATCCAAAACACAACACTACAGCATCTACTAAGAAGGAAATTAACTCCATCACAGCCAAGAACAGGTTCATTTCAGGCAGTGATTTGAGAGCGATTGCTGAATATGTCATCTTCGTTTTAAATGAAGACCTTGGCTTTGTCTCTTACCTGTTCTGTACCCAGTGTTATTGAGATACACAGCGAAGGTACGAGGCTCGTGAGTAGCCTGCCATGAGGGAGAGGAGCAGTTTTCGTTGTTGGTGTAAATGTTGTGGTTGTGCACATACTTCCCAGTCAGCATCGAGGAACGAGATGGGCAGCACATCGGGGTAGTTACAAAGGCGTTGATGAAAGAGGCCCCTCCATTCTCCATAATCCTCCTGGTTTTATTCATCACTTGCAAGGACCCTGCAATGAGAGGTACCGATCATCACTGTGCTGTAAAAGATAGTTTGAATATATTGGCTGTTATTATGCTATTAAAGTATCAGTGACTAGCTTGCCTCTGAACATCAGTGTTCTTCACTCTGTAGCTTTGGTAATTTCAGGAGAAAAGATCACATTTTTACTATACCAACAAAAATATTTTTAAGGATTCCAGAAAGATGCAGTTCTTTTTTTTTTCTCAGACTTCAAAAAAGGTTAAAATATGGACTAATCTAGAAACAGTGTCAAAGCTGTATCAAATTTATAGGTCAATAGTTCTTCAAATGCAGCTGTAGAAAAGCAGTATGCCACGCATAGACTGAATTGCAGTAGACAATATGCCAGTAAAATACGTAAAATGCTGATAGTATCAATGAAAATGTTAATACTCTTTCCATTTTATCAGATGACAGAACAAAGAGAAAAATAGAGAGAGGAAAGGAGTAAAGGAGGGAGTGAGAGATGAAGGAAGGAAGGAAGGAAGGAAGGAGAGAATTCAGTAGCAATTTTTCTAAAGGAAAGTTTCTGTGGACACAAGATCAGCATGTCTGGTTCTGATACTAAAGCGTTGTGCTCAAAATCAGTTTTTCATTAAAAAATGTATGCAAAAAAATGGGTAAAATGCAGCGCCTTTCTCAAGAAATTGCACTGATACTGTATAAAGAACAAAGACATTTTTTGCATCCTTCAAAGCATCTTCATGAACTGCAAGGTGAGAGAGGCAGGGCTTGCAGATTTCTGATTGCAGAAAGGCTGATCAGCCCTGGATAGAGTCTGTCAGTATTTGCTGATGGCTGTCAAAGTTTGTTCTTTATGTTATCCAACAGAGCAGAGATTAAAGGGTGGGGGTGAACTGTGGATATGTCAGTATGTGCCCAGGAAACAAGTTTGTGAATTGCAGTACTTGCACAATGTTGGTGGTAAAAAAAGGTAAAAAAAATGAAAGTCACCATCACTTTGGGCTCTTTGTCTTTCATAGCCCTTATTTTCTAAATGCAGAACATCTGCATTTATGCCTTCCTGAGCCCCATATGCTTAGGGATATTGAAAAGTAGAAGAGTAACTGAGAGGTTTCTGAACACAAAAGGTCTCTATTTGCATGAGTAGGAGCATTTCACTGAATTGTTAAGTAAAAGACAAATGAGAGATCATCCTCATTCTACATGCCTTTATCTTGGACCCCAGGCTGACTTTTTAGTTTTTGCTTTGTTTTGTTTTGCCAGAGCTCTTCCATTTTTGAAAAGTCACAGTTTATTCCTGTGAACTCAGCTGTAAAGTGCTTCGAGGTGCTCCGATAGAAAGTGGGCTATTCAGGTACCCTAATGCACAGTAACTGCAGCAGAGCTGATCTGCACATTCCTGCCTCCATGTATTATAAATGAGTAGCAGTTAGAGTGCTTCCTCATTCCTCCAGCTGGTCAGCCCTCTGCTCTTGCAAACCTGCTGTTTATGACTAAGTTTTCCCTCCAGGTATGCACTTACTGACACTGATAATAGATAAAGCCCCTCTGGAAATTCTGGAACAGGCACTTCAAAGCAGGTGAGACTTCCTCATTTGGAAAACAAAACACAAGCAGGAGATAAAACTTGCTGATATAAGTTATAATCCTTTGCTGTCTGTGGCTCTCCTCACAGCTTGTGCTTTTTACCATCTGGCCCACAGTCTTCAGGGCACATGTACTCAGGCAGCAGGACACTCGTGCTCTACATGACCGATTTGGGAGCACCTGAGGGGAACCAGATAACTGGGAATGGCCACTTTGGACACAGAAGTTAGTGAGTTTTGTCAGACAAGAAATTCAGTGTCACTTCTCAGTCTATTCTCATACCTCAAGAAATATGTTTGGCAACCAAGGTATCAAGTCTTTAAAGCTGCTATGGATTTTCATCACAAGTGAGCATCTTTACAAAGAGGTATCTAGGAGCCACTGTAGCTTTATATGTGTTGTATGCAAGGCTCCAGGAAGGTAATGGACTTTTTCAGATTTCAGCACATATCCCCATTTTTTCAGCTTATGTTTTTCGTGCTTTAGTTCTAGGGAAGATGGAAAGCACACCAGGCAAACGATGCCTGATGTGATGTATTTAGATGATGCTGTGATCTCTTTACCAGTGCTCTATTCAATAGCTGGTTTATATAGATTTCACTGGGTGGTGCATTAGGCTGTAAAAAAGGGTCAAAACCACTGACACTACCAACATACTCATTAGTTTATACGACTTTCTGACATTATGCAAGATATTTTTTACAGTGAGGACTATAAGAGTGATTAGAGTGTCATATTTTGAGGTACTCATGTGCAAATAATAGAGAATTGGGAGGACAGGGGAAGAGCAAAATGTTGGTCTGAAGAGTTTATGGGCCTGACCCCAGTGGGAGCTGGGGCCACTGCCCTGAAGAGCCGCAGCACGTTGTCTGCAGGAGGGGAGAAGTTCTGGGTTCTGGGAGCTGGTGCTTTGCCTTGAGCAAGATGCCACTTAGTTGGGCAGCGACTCCTCTACCCTCAGGATCTTGGTAGGGGAAAGAGTAGCTCACAGTGGCACAATTTAAGAAGTAAAATACCTTTTGAGCCCAAGTATTGCTGAGTTCCTTCAAGAGCTGTGGGCCAGGCTGCTTCACACAGCTTAAGCTGCAATCCACCAGCTGATCTAGAATATCCTTCCTCCTTGCACAGATAGGAAGTGTCTAGAGTTGTGGGGCAATTTGTTGGCTTTATCAAATGAAGCAAATGAGACAGCAACTCTGCTGAATTTTTTTGCACTCAAAATGCAAAACTCAGGGGGATGGTGCAGATCAATAGGAAGAAGTGCATGCCTTGAGCACTAACCGAATGCAAAGTCATTGCCTCTTGCAAATTTTACTTTGGATGACTCCTCTATATATCAGTTGCACTCTGTCAAATGAATATTTTGGCTCAAAGATTATACAAGCTCTGGAGACAAATCCTTCCTTATTGAAGTCTATAATGTGCCTTATATGCTTTTATGTTAAAGCACTCATTTACAATAGCTTTTAGAAATGTTCATGTTGGGAATACGATAGCAAATAATCCATATTGAGCGACTTTCAGTCTTGTGATTTTTGGATACCAATGCCTAAGTTTTATTCTGTTTGTGGCAGAAAGTGTTACTTCCCATTGACCTTTGAGAAATTTAAGACTTTTCTCAGGAATCAATGAAGAGCAAGAGGAAAATTCACACATGGAAAACAGTTTGGCTTTATTTTTCAAATAAGCAGAATGATTTATTAGCAGAAGTGTGAATAATGCAGTACAGTAAATCTTGGGGCTGAATCCTGTTTCCTGTGAAATGATCTATGAAAAGGAGAAACCTGTGTGTTCATTCAAGGCAGTGGGAATGCACACACACCCAGGCTATTGCTCAGCTGCCTGCTAATAGGAGCCAGAGTGCCCTGTGAACACTCAGAGCAGCTTTCAAAGAGAAGAGCTCCACAGTATGAACAAAGTGACTCGCCACATCCTTCCTCCTTTTTCACCACTTGCAAACCTTCTAGCAAGACTGAGGACAGCAAGTTGGTGACACTGTGTTCAGAGACGTGTGTCTGCTGACCTACCTTCCCCAGTGCCCAGAGTGCCCTGGAGAGAGTAGGCTCCTTCAGACCATAAAAAGGAAGACTTGACTTGACCCTTTTAACAAAATTTTTCAGAACTACTCTATCACGAAGAAATGCACTCCCATTGTAAGAGCTGTATTTTAGACCAAAAATAGAGCTGGGAACAGCTATTCATTATGCAGCATGGCTAAACAGAGCAGAGGTTTGAAAGAGTGAAAAATAAAAAAAGATAAGAATTGCTCAGATCTAAAGGTCTGTGTTTGGAGCTCTGCTGCATAAAAGCACCAACCCTCGGTCATGAAATATAGTTTATTAATTATCTTCTCAGAACCCTGAAGGACTATGAAATTATTATTGCATCATGGCAAATAAAATAATGTTAGCAACCAAAGAACTGCTTTTAGATACAGATCATATTTTGTTTATAATCTTCTGTCTGAAAGTATGTGATTTTAGAATAAATGAAGTTTTCTAGAATGAAGCATTTTTATTTTTCAGTGTCATATGGCATTTTTTCTAGAAATTCACTATACTTCTATTAAAAATGTCTCTCATAAAAAAAAAAAAGCTAAGAATGCAAGATTTCATTTCAACTTAATTTGCCATTTTTTCACCTTTTTGATCTCACAAACCAAAATATTTGCTTGGGGGTAACCTAAAATGATCCTCTTTCTCTCCTTGATTTTTCATTTTGGGCAGCGAACCAAAAAATCAGTTATATGCATAACTACCATTAATATCTTTCTAACTTACTTAATGGAAAACATTCAAAGGCCTCCTGGAACATCATCTAAGTGTTTTAACTTTTTCCATCCTGAGAAAAATATGTGAAAATCACTTCTGACTGGTATGTGCTCAGATACTTAGTATACTTGTGAAAGCAAAACTACCATGCTTTTATACATACAGAATAGTTCTTAAAGCAGATGGATTTTAAACACTTCAGTAATTCATACAAATATTAAGATTACTAAATCCTGTAACTAGATCAGTTTGTCTGTGTGGATAAGTATGCCAGATGACATACATCCCTGTGACAAATATGTGGAGATAGAGACACCTATACAGTACTGAGGGAAATGCTGGCCTCATAAGGCTCAAATTTTTAAATGCTACAAAAAGCCATACAGTGAGAAAAAGGCTTTTGATGCAAGTTTTTTACATGTATGTCCTTGCATGCATTATTAAATCATTTTGTTGTGCTGATTAAAGCCTCCCATGGTGGATTTTGATAAGCATATATTTCCTAAAGTCTATGATTAAATGTGATGAATGCTATTAAATAATATTTGCTAACTCATTTTTCCAAACTTGTCCCACATTCTCATACTGTTCCAGGACCAGCAACTTCTCTGAATTTAAATTTCTTTCTGCTTGGCATAAATTACTGAAAGACACACGACAAAATGTAGTAGCAAACAATAATTGTTTCTCACCTAGCTCCACATCTTGATCATCTGTGAGTACAAGGATGATATTTGGTCTGATATTTTTTCGCTCCTGCTGCACACGTCCTCTGAACCTCGGGGACTTGATGGTGGAACAGTGACTTGTTAACATTTCAGTACTGAGCACTGCCAACATGAGTGCAAACCAAGAAGGCTTCATAGTAGTTCCAGTATTTCAATGAAAAGACTAATCCAGAAGTTCCTGAACTCTAGTTTTCAAGACCTGTAGGGAGGAAAAGAGATTCTGTTCAAGCAATAAATAAACTTCCAGTCATACATTGAAAGGGTGACGCTTAGGGAAGTCAAGCCTGACACATACCATTTAACATGATTACAAGCCATATTGTTGAATGAGAGCTTTATTCTGTCATTTTCTAAGAATAAACTCGGTCATTCTGCAACTATGCTCTCTCAAATAATTTTTGCTTGAAGTCATGCCTGCATTTTGTATAGGCATGACTTCTGGTAAATTCCTCACAGTGCTCCTTCTCCTACACCCCACGCTTCTTTTTATGCAGCTCGGTTCCTTACATTCAGTACCTGGGCGCAGTAAAAAATTGCCTGGATGCAGACGCGTTCAGAACATCTGTAGGAGGAGCCCTGTGAGAAGGAGAAAGCAGAAGGCTTGTCAGTCAGAGACCTCAGTACTGTGGCTGTGCTTCAAAATCTCCAGAACTGTTTGCTACATCTTCTTTCTCTGTCCTGAAAGAAAAGAGTAGAAAAAAATTGCATTCTCCATGGCTCCCCTACTTAATTTAATACCATACATATGCAGGGGTGGGATGGCACCTTGGCTGCTAGAGATAAAGGTCATGTATCTCACATCATCAGACACAGGTGCTTTTCCAATATTTATAGTCAGATTTATAGTGAGATTCTGAGAACAAGCATTAATTCCAGCATATGACACCTGGCAAGCACTAACACTGTTTTTTAGGTTAACCCACCTGCATGAGAGACTAAACCCTTAAAAAGCAGAGGGGAGAGCATGGCCGTCATTTGCAATCTGCATGGGATCACAGTGTGAAAAGTCATCTTCCCACTGACAAGAAAGCTCATATTGAATGACAGTCCATATGATCTTACCCAGCATTGTGAAAGAGCACAACTGTCCCTCAATCAATCAGCGACAGAGCTGAGCGCCTCATCCATAATGTACAGTACCTCTGCCACAGCCTCGTCCTTGATACTCCGCTTCCAGACTTGTCTCAGTGCGTTATCAGAACCCTCTCTCCGTGCCTGTCAGTCAAACAGCCTTGCTTTTGTAAGACCTGCTGCAAGCACAGAGGCTTGGCTTTGCTGCAGCACATTTAAACCTGTGACTGAAAATGACTGATTGGTCTGGAGAGGAAGGGGTAGCCACTTACACTTTGACATTTTTGGCATTACTGACTGAAGCTCTGCAAAACCCGTCTGTAACACAAGGGAAGGGAGGGAATATCTGGGGGCAAAAAGGAAGGGGGTGGGAAAGAAACCACGGAGTCATGCCTGTTCCCTCCAGGGTATTGACCTGCCACATTCGTTCCTTCTGGTTTTATTTTGGGACTGTGGATAAAAGCACAGTGATATCGGTCAATTAAAAAACCTCACAAAACCACCCAAGCCCAAGGACAATCAAGAAGTTTGCCCAAGGGGAAGACTGCATGGGAACTGGGGTGCACCTCATATAATTAGACCGGAGCATAAATCACGAGATCTGTGCACCCACACCTGAGACTTCAGACATGCAACATGAGCCACAAACAGATTAATAAACAGAAATAATGAGAGCAACACAGAAGACAAAAGGGGCCTCCAATCACTCACCTAAAAATGCGTTAATAGGGAGATGCTCTAAATTTCAGGGGAAGAAGCCACAGCAGAGGGAAGGGATGGGACTTGCTGCTGGACTGCTAGAAAAAGTATCGTGTTCTTGTTTCCACATACACCTTTTATTTTAAGCTTCACAAGCTAAACAGTTTCATGCTCCTCACTCTGGCAGGCTGTAATTACACCAGAAGAGTGTGAACATCTTTAAAAGGAATATCCAAGTGTCTGTGGCAGAGAAATCTTGTATTTTTTTGTCTCTGCACCAACCAATACTCCAGCCTTCCGCTAACATTATAGCACTGCAACGTCAATACAGGGGATCGCCATCGAACAGCAAATGCTATTTCAGTGATTACACAACATTCAGATAAGTAACTGGAAGTCTGTAATTAGCCTGGACGGACTTTTAAAAATAGTTCCATTTCCATGTATATGTTCTTAAGTCACATAAAAGCTGACAAGAGCCCCAAAGACCAGGGTTACTGGAGAAGTCAGCTTTCTTCTGACAGACACCAGATACATGCTCTTGGTGCAAAAGCAGAAATACGTCTCTAGATGTCTGATCTTTAAATAGTTGAAACTTTGACTCACATCACAAAGCACGAAAGGCTATGTGAAGTGAGACTCAATGTTTATTTTCTTACCTCAGTTGTACAGCAAACTTTTTCAGACAATGTTGACCCAGAAAGTGCAGTCATCCTGACTGCGCTGTGCAAACATTGGCACCAATGTGTTTGACTAATACCCCACCGTACGAAACTGCAAGCTCCTGACAATTACACCTCAGTGCTAATAAAATTTACTAATCCAAATGGACATTAACAAGTATTCTTCATTTCAACCTGTCTGGTCTATATTAATTAGTTTTTAAAAAATCCCTTTCCTCTAGCATGTTTGAGGCACCTTGGGCAGGTCTTTGGTAGAAATAAGAGTATGAAAGTTTCGCTTCCCGCTCTTTTTTCTTCTTGATGGATAAAGGAAAATATCAAGACAGATCTATATATATAAAATTAACTACCCAAGTTTCGTTGAATGGTTCATATACAAGAGCACAGTAATGCCATGTTTTGTTGCTCATAGTTCAGTTTTGCATATGGCAAATCTTTATTAAAAGGTGATTTTTGACACCTTGCCCTTTTACAGCCTGTTTCCCAGGCCTAGAAAGAAATGAAGTAAAGAAAACTGTCAAAATACAGGGTTAATAGGGAAAACAAAGCTGCAATGTTTGGGTTGGATATTAGCTGGTAGCATATAACTGCCCCTGCAGATACTGCAATTTGTCTTGAGAAACAGACAAAAATAGGAGGAATTCTAAAAAAGACCTTTTCAAAGTTACACAAGGAAGTAAACTGCATTTTTTTTTTGTGTTAAGAAATCAAGATGGTACTGCAAAATGCTTTTTTTCCCAGCCAAATAAACAAGTGCTGATCTAACTTTTATATGGGAATTTTAGAGTATATTTTTCTTATAGAAGATACCTAGGATAACCAAATTGTAGTTAGTAAATAAATGAAACCAGAATAATCTAAAGAAACTATTTTTTTTCTCCACAGGAGTGAAAACGCAGAGTTTGCAATCACCTTTCAAGGAATAAAATCTGAAAAATTGCATCTTTAGTTGTTTCTATGCAGCTAGTATTATAACATGAAGTTCAGGGACTTATTGGCATGGAGAATTAATTACCCATGAAATTTGAATTACACTGGCAGAGCACTGCAAAGAAAGGCTACAGTGCCACTTCGTGTGGTGTGGCATAAAAAACTACCAGGACTTTATTTCTAGGTCTCTTAAGAGAGTATCTTTCAGTGACTTAGAAGAAAAGCAAAAGGCAGAATAGTATCTTTTGGAAGTCTGTAGATTTAAGTTACAAAAGTTACTCATTTTGATCCAGAACTGTTCAAGATTTTTCATGGCATTGACTGAAAGTGCTTAGTTTGGAACACAACAAAAGGCAGACAGTATTCAAAAAAGAGCATTTGCCACTTTGTTCTCATGTCCACATTTTCACTCGGTTCACTTAAAATGCCATTTTGTGTTTGGCCAATAAAAATTTGTCCAGAGTCGTGCACTTTGTTTATGAAACAGGGCACTGAGTATGGACATGAACATGCCATTAGAAGTTTTTGGAATATATGAACTTATTCCTATTTAATATTCAACAAATGTGGCTTTCACATGTCATTTCACAGAGAATCTAGCTCAAATGAACATATTTTCTGTTTGTAAATCTGACATCGAATGTGGGGATAATGAGTAATGATACTGGACACGTGTCCACCTCCAGTACCATGTGCTATGCAATGCCCTACATCAGTAATTCGTGACCAAGGGGTAACAAAGCACAAACAACTTTGTCTTCTCTGCATTAATGTTTTCTTTTGGCCATGAACATTGAGGCATTATATTTTCCAAAGTCATAGATTAAGGCCCACTGTCCTACTGGCCTTTCCTTTGAAACAAAAATGGATCAGACAATAAAGGAAACATTGGTAATAATAACAATAATACTAGTAATAATGTGGACTGTAATGGTGGAGCTTAAGAATCACAGAATCATTAGGGTTGGAAGGGAATTCCAGAGATCATCTAGTCCAAATCTCCTGCCATGCCAGCACAGCCCTTAGGTGTATCAGTCACTACCTGCAGCTCTGTATCATCAGCAAACATGAGAATAAGAATTCTGCCTTCTGTTCCCCAGATATTAGCAATAACTGTGTCCAGTGAATTGATAATGTAAGGTATCACAGGGTTCTTAAATCAATAAACTTCTAATGCAGCAGCTATTTGTGTTGTGTTCCTCTTTTCTACCCAGTATCCTACAGATTTTATCTCTGTAGTTAGATTTCCCTGCCTCCATAAATTGACATAGTTGTATGTAATTAAGATATATTCCACAAAAAAATGTTTTGCAAATTAGGACATTTTAAAAATTCTCTGCCAAGTGCAAGGAACTTGCACAAAAATACATCAAATGCATGGACAAGAAGCAGAAGGCCTTGTCACTGCAAGTGTTCAGTTGCGTTGTTTTCTTTACGCAAAAGATAATCTTGGATAATTTTTTCTTACAGGCTTCCCTAATAAATAAATGGATAAAACCTCTCAAAGAAACAGATCCTTGGATATCAATCACTACAAGAAAATGAGCTTTCTTTTGTCACTTCAAGCAGAAGAGCATCTTCCTATGTATCTTACCTCTGACCTGCTGACTTGACAGTCTTGGCTTTAATGAGTTTTTTTACAGGAATATGATCCCAGTGTTCTTTATTTCTTTATCATCAGACTTCCAATAAGAAAAAGAGGCAGGAAAAGGACAACTAGAAAAGCTCTCTTGTTTCAGAGTTGGGATTCTTCTATTTGTCAGTGTTTTGTAATTTCCAGTATGACCCTGGAGATTGGTCACATTGCTGGGTACCTGCTCAGCATAATTTCAAAAACCTGCCAGTCTGCCTGTAGTGCCAGAAATCACTGTCAGTGGCATCATGTAAATGAGATGGCTTCATCCATCCATGACTCTACAAATGTCAGATTCAGGGTTTACACCTATCATTATAAGTTATATGCTTTAAATTGAGATGTGTCCACCTGACATTGCTGCTGTATTTGAGAACATTTTGCATACACGGAAACTCCAGGGTGAAAGAAGGTGAAAGGGGTTTTCTGGGCTACACACAGGCAGCTTCTGTGAATCTTTGATGTTTCTGTCACAGGGTGAATGGACCTCTCAAAGTCTCACGTGGTCTGTGCTGTGAATTATAACAAGTGTGTTGTTTGAGACTCAACAAAATTAGCAACTTCATAAGATTAGTATTTGCATGAAGATTGTGCAGACAGATTGAAACTACATAATAAAAGTTCAGGGAGGCGAGTTGTTCACCTGCACCCAGCAACCCAGTAGTTCAGAGGTCTTAAATCTCTCCCTTAAATCATATTGCCTTGACGACTAGAGGGTTGTAACACCCTACAACAACAATAACAACTCTCACTTTCACTAATACAGTGAAGCACTTCAGTGGAAAAAGCTGTTGACAGATGACTGTTTTAAGTTTAGCAATGTTAAAGCTCTTCTCACATCTTACTCTTCTATCTCATATTTAAAGGCAAACACTGCAATCTCAGACTACCAGGCATGACCGCGAAAATCTGCAGGTCAGGTTCCTGTGGGAATATTGAGCCTGCAGCCATGGGAAACACATTTACAGTACAGCAGAAGTCAGGAAAAAGCAAGATTTACCATTTCTCCTTAAAGGTTAATCCCCTAATCTAGGTTGTAAAGTACAGGATTTACAGTGAACACAAAGAATGTAGTTCCTATCTGGGTCTAATCTAATCATTATCTATTGGATTTCCAGCACACTTAACTAATCAATCAGATATCTTCTCCCCTTTCAAATGTAATCTGTTTATTCTAATGATGGATCCTCAGTGCCTCAGGCTAGATTAATTTAAAGTAACTATAATTTAAAGTAATTGCAGGTAAGGAGAATCATAACCTTATATTACGTTTTTACATTGTAATTTTGCAAACAGTTACCAACAGGAAAGGAAAAAGCTTGCAGTGACTTGAAAGTGTAATGCAGGCTTGCTAACCCACTTTTATAACTTTGTACGGGTTAAGGAATATTCTTAGTAGGTAGAAGTTTCCAACACTTCATCTGTTAGGGTGAAACAACAAACTCCAGTAACATTTTAAAAATATACAAGTGTAGGAGAAATTATCTACCTTTGAGAAAAGAAAAACGTGTATTTCATTTTAATGCTGCTAATATAGCTGAACAAAACATTAAAGAAAATTAAAATTAATGTTTTTATATTAACTTCAAATAGGTGGAAGTTTCAAAACAAAATTCCCACATATTTTTCAGTAAGAAGAATGCCCACTGTTAAGTTACAAACTTCTAATAATATACAGTTACCTAAATTTATTTCTCACCATCTGATTTACTTTGTTTTAGAATTTCATATTTCAACACAGACAGGGAGTGCACTTGTCATACAAAAGAGCCTGGTATAATTGAGCCAGATGACGTGCCCCACAAGTAAAATCAGCCATTCATGAAAGCTGGTCACCAGAGGCCATTTCAAACAATGCACATTTCAAAGTAATCTAAAGTAATCCCTTTTTTCTACTGATTTGGTTTCCAGGCAGTCTTAAGCACATGTGTGCAGCAAACAGGAGGCTTATTAAAACCTCATGTTATATTGGAGGCTATAATGCCATTGCCTTGTGATTGAATTCCATGTCTGTTAGTCTTCAAAGAGAGGGAAAAAAATAAATTAAATTTATATGCTTATTACACATGAGTGTCATGATACGTGCAGTTTATTAGCACTTGCTAAATAATTAAGACTGAGAGAGATAATTAGATGTGTGCTAGGCTCCAAGCAGGCTTCTGATATCAGATTTTTTTTATCTTTAAAGGAAGTGGCTTTCCAGCTAGAAGGTAATATAATTACTAAAAGACTCCAATTATTTTTCAAATATAAAAAATAAATTCTGTATATGAGGGGATCTCAGGTAATTTTAAAATTCCATTTTAAACCCACATATTTTTGCTACAAATAGCATAATGCCCCACTTGCTCACTTCAGCAGTGTGGGGCATTATGAAAATATACTACACAACAGCACACTGACAATTCAGTGGTTCAGTAAGCAGTCTTGCTTTGGGAGAGCATATCACAGAGGTGAACAACAGCAATGCAGTTTGCACAGTTCTTTAAATTCCTGTTTAAGTTCACTGGCTTTAGAAACCATGTAAGAACGTAGCTTTCCACATCTCCTCTGGAGAGAAAACTCTTCATTTAAAAAGTTTCCTTTCTAGACATGCTTACTTCCCCCCAAAAGGCTGTTGTCACAGGGAGGGGTTAGGGTAGGTGGTGCTGTCATGGGGGTGGGTGGTCTCAGGTGGAAGCTGAGCCTAACCCATGGCTGCTCTGGCCACTCTCCTTGCTGACTGCCCAGGGGAAACAGCAGCAGCTCACGGGGGCCAGAGGAGTTTGTGTAAGGACTGAAGGGGGAGGAATTGCCTGTATGAATCTACACAAGTGTATGGATGTAAACAGGGAACATCACCTGTATTTTTAGGAAAGGAACACAAATATATTTTCAGTTGTATTGTCAGAGGATAGACTACTCAGAAACACCATAGGACTTCACATAGATGCCATCCCCTGGACAGCCAGGGGAGTCAGGCAGTTCTAAGTGCCTTTGGAAAACTTCTTCTATTATACTACAGTGCAGAAAGTAAATTTATTTTTAGCACCAGCACTTTGTGTGCTTACATACAGTGAACATACCCTTTTGTGCACCTAGGTCCACTACAGATTGCATGTGGTGTCTGTTGACTTTTTCTTTCACTTTCAGATCTACTAGCTTAATAATTTTTTTTTCTATAATACCATTATATTCTAATGAGTTTTACTTTCAATTAGTTCAAACTCAATTTAATAGGACTACTAAGATATGCACCAATGCCTTGGGTCCTGAGTTCTGTTTTTAAAGCAAGATCTCTCCTACTACGCTACTTTTTGTCAAGCAGTTTTTCCAGTCCTGGCACAGTATAAATTCTGCCTTTACTGGTATACATGTAAAAGCTCCTTGACAGGCCAAGAAATGTGTTTTCAAATAAACTCCTCCCTGACAAACCTGTCCTGTAGAGAAATCAGCCTATAGTAAACAGACAGACCAAACAAAACAACCTGCTACAAAAAAAAACCCCAAAAAACCAAACCAAAACAACAAAACATGCTTTGTATCCTGTTCCATAAAGACTAGTCAGCAAGGAAGATGCATTGACTTGAGGCACTGCTGAGAACAACACCACCCTGCCATCAACCTTACTTTTAATCTCCTTTGTAGTCAGGAAGCCCTTGGAGTTCCCCAAGCTCCATTTTCTGGTGGTACATGAGGTAGAACCCCAGCTACCAGGAACATGGGGGACTAGTGTCTGCTATCACAGTAATCCTCCCAGTCCTCTTGCCTCACCTTGCTGTCCCACAGTCCCCACTCAAAAACACACCTGAGTGTGTTCAGGGAGATTTGCAGAGTGACCTGTGACTGACCCACCATGGGAAAACTCAGAAAGTCATCTTTACATCGTCCTGTCCCATCAGGTGAAAATGGTTTAGTACAGGAATGGCAGCAAATATGAGCAAGGAGTACAACTGATGGATTTTACTGCCAAATCAGGTGTCTAAGACTTATTTAGCCTCTGATATATGTCCTGCTGTGCAAATAAAATAAGTCTCTTGTATTCAACAGGACTGCTCAGCTCCTTAAAACAACTTCCTGCAGGCTCTTCATGCCTGGTTCAACAATATTTTAAGATCTTTGGTATCTTTATTTCAGAAAACATCTAAGCATCAATAGTACATGAAGAAAGGCCAAAATGTACAAAGCATCAGAATACTGGCTTTCATCTGAAAACTCGTAACAAAAAAGCCTGAAATTAGAGTCACATTTGCCTGTTCAAGGACAGAATATACCATATACAGCTTATTTGTCTGAGGAATACCAATTATTCCAGCCTGAGTTCTGAAAATCCATTCTCAAAGGGCTGTTTGAAAATAATCTTCAGTCTGAGATCTAAAAGACTCAAGAATGACTTGCTGAAATTATTCTGTGAACAACTTTATCTCAGAAAACATTTTGAAGGGATAGCACATATAAATGCACCTTCATTTTCCTAGTGAAAATGCCTGGGGAAACATTTTCTTCATCTTTCAAGTACACATACAGGTATTTCAATTTCACAGTACAGGCTTCTGTAGATGTAGACCAGTTTTAAAGCATGGAAGGTAAAGGTGAATATATTGAGGCAAACATTTTTTTTGTTTCCAATGCGCTTCTTATTAAGCAAGG
Source organism: Promerops cafer (assembly GCA_013398275.1). NCBI lineage: Eukaryota > Metazoa > Chordata > Aves > Passeriformes > Nectariniidae > Promerops > Promerops cafer. The sequence continues at coordinate 3,675,336 of VZSE01005694.1, forward strand.
TTTCTATTTAGCAATGAAGAGACATGAATTTATACCATCTTTTCTTTTTATAAATATAGATAACTGTATATCCTTATATATTATTAATTATAAGCCTACTCATGAGCCAAGATTCTACTCAGGTGCTCAGCACATATTGAATTATTTTTTCTAGGAGTGGTGGAGCAGGTAGTCAATCTTATGTCACAACACTGGGCTGTGCATTGTGCACAGAGAAGGGAAGACAGGAATGGAAATTGGTAATCATTAGGCAGAAGCTTCTGAATAATGCAGCATGGATCAGGAACGTCAAGGACTAGGATGTATAGGAAGTCGCTCCCAGAAAATTGAGAGGAGTTAGAAAGGCAAGGAACAGGACCATAGTGTTTTCTTCATTTTGTGCGGGAAGGAATTTGAGAGGCATCTCATTTTACAGTGATTATCAAACATCAATGTTTGCTTTACTGGATGGTTGGGTTTTTTTTCCCTAAATGTAGATAAACTGTTCTTTTATGAAAGGTGTCTCATAAACTGTGTCAATGACCCAATTCAGGAATGTTTAGACCAACAGAGAATCCACTCCTCTGTCCTCAGCAGGCTCAGCTGTGAGGTCAGACCAGGCTGCTCAGGGCTTTACCAAATCATGTTTGTAAACCCCAAGGGTGGACACTGCCCAAATGCTCTGGGGCCCTATTCCACTGCTTAACTGCTCTGGGGGTGATATTTGTTTTTCTTTATACCCAGTCTGAACATCTTATATCTCAAGTTATGTCCATTGCCTTCTTGCTTTGGGCTCCTGCATGCATGACTGTCAAGAGTGAGGCTCTGTCTTATCAGTGACCTCTCTCAGGTTGGACCCCCCAAAGCTTTTCTTTGCTCCAGGCTGAACAACCCTTCTCCTCTTCTTCACATAGGACAAGGACTCCAGCCCCCAAACATGGCCCCAATGGCCATCTGCCAAACACACTCCAGTTTACTGATGTCTTTCCTATACTGGCAACCTAGAGCTGGACATACTATTTAAGACAATCCTAGAATTTAGTATATAGTAGCATCAAGGAGCAACATCTGTGTCTGTCATTGCCCACAAGTCTGAGACCCTTTCTATTGGCTTTCTGTTCCACCTATTTCATCACTCTGCACAGTTTATAAGAAATTACTGATATTTGTCCCCCTATTTAAAATTCTTAAATGCTAAAGGCTAAATTTTGTTTCTCAGTCAAAGGAACCAGCCGAAATTTCAGGTTTTATCCTTGTCCTTTGAAATGGGGAAAGCCTTCCAATTATTTCAATGGTCATTTCTTCAGCAGAAATGAAAGCTGATTTAAAAATATTTTTTGTTTCTTTTTCTCTTCTTAATAAAAAAGGTAAAGCACTGGGACCTGGAAAGAAAGTACAACTTTATGTATGAGAAAAGAGAGATTTGAAATACTCAGGCCCCATGTAAACGCAAAGAGCACAGTTGGAATGAAACAAATGATCTCACTGGTTTCTGATGAGCTGGGTGGTGTAAATGTTTCACACTAACCACACTGCATGCTCATAATACAGGAGCTAATTCATCTGCCATGAATACATTCCTGTATATGTTGTCCTTTAAAATAAACAAGCAAAAATGAGTAATTTATTGAGTTAAACGAATAGTTTTCCAGAGGGACCCCTTATGTCCCATATGACTGATTTTAAAGTCTAAATGAAGGCAGCTTAAATGTTACATCTTCTGGCTCACTATATGAAACAGTTATTGCTTTAAAATATGGAATTTCAATTTTTAACACTGTCAACAAGTTCCAATTGTTCCTTAAAATATCATTTGGACTGCTTATTCATTTCTTGGAAGACTGCAAAACTCTAAACACAGGGCTGCAGATGGTGAATCATGACAATTTTCCAAAGTCTCTATTGCATTACATTTGCAAAATGTGTTTATTTCTAGATTTAATTTAAGGAATTTTGATGGAAAACTTATAACTACAATAAAGCAGTTTTATAGGAACAGTCTCCTAGAAAAGAAGTCAAATCATAACCAGCTCTGCATGCATTAAATCTTACAAATCCTTTTTATATTTTAATATCTTAAAATTTATCAAAAAACGTATTATTCTTGAGACATCATTGTGATCTGTTAACCACACAATGATTAACATGTTTCCCAGAGTTTTTGTATGCCAGAAATGAAGTTATTAACTTGCATTTGTTCTCATAGAATCTTCCCAAAAGTACAGGTTACTCATGGAGGCAAGCTCTGATCATAAGGTCTTAGTATTAGACAGTCTGAGACTGAGGGTCACAGGTTTCTTAGATTAATACAGACTCTGAACAACTTCCCTCCAAAATTAAAGGTGCTTTCCAAGGCTTACAGTGAAGAGCAAACAACACCTCTTGAACAGAAGTTTCAGAAAAAGTCTACAAGGAGGCCACAGCGTAATCTCCACTGTTTTCCTTTGTGGTAGAAGAATTCAAAACTGAACATTAACACAGGAAAAAATTTCTGGACTGAAAATACTCTGTAATTTGTGTTTAGTGCCCTGATGCGAATCTGGAGATGGCAATTTGCACATAAAGAAAAGCATTAACGCTATTTGGGAAAACCACTTACTGTGGTGGTGGTGGTATGCAGAGGCACTGCAAAAGTCTTCTGCATCACAGAAAGTAGGATGCCCTGATAATACAGCATCTTCATAAGTTTGTTCTTTTATTCAACTTTATAATGTGTTTTTATAAAATTTGTGGCTCTCCTTAGCATCTCCTTTAAAATCAAGGTGGTTTTGAACAGATGACACACCCTAAATCCCCTCCCAACTTTGAGAATGTGGGTGACAGCACCCTCAGAGCACAGAGAATAACCCACACTAGTCCCCTGCTTGCATTACCCCACCTTCTTGTTTTTACATTTTATTGAAATCTCCTAGAAACTTATCTTTTCCCCAGCCTGGTATAATATGGTCAGATTACAGACACTTTTGAATTCCGTCAAAAACGTACCAAACATTTTTCTCCTTCATGAAGATGGAGAAAGAATCTGAAATGAAAAATTCATTGTGTTAAAGTATCATATGGCACCAGCTTATGTTTCCATTATCTCCTACATTTAAAAAGCTCTGTTGACCTCTGTCAGAGGCATTTATGTTAACATTGCAATGATTTGTTAAACTCTTGCACATTTCCTCTCTTGATTTTCTTTACCCAAACTAGGCCTTTATAACAATATTTAGTTACGTATTCCGCTTTTCACAGGGTAGAGCTGGGAAAGAGATACGACAAAATGTCTGAGCATTGGCATCTGTTTCCTACACCTGCTAATGTAATTTTTATGTATCTGCAAATTAAATCCTCCTGTGTTTCCAGTAACACCTATGAGCACATTTTCAGGACACCACGCGAGCCCTGCGGGCTGTGGCCAGGAGCAGCCGGGCAGGATCTGTCCCATCCTAGCCCACGGCCAGCAGCAGGGCGTGAGGACGGCGCAGCGGCAGCCGCAGCTCCCTGGGGATGAGGACAGGCACAGGCCATGCTGGGAAAGGCCTGGGGGGAGCCTAGGGGGCTGAAATGGAGTCCTGTACTATGGCAGATGTGGGGAGCCCCGGAGGGCTGAAATGGGGTCCTGGGCTGTAGGCAGCGAGGTGAAGGCGCTGGAGGGTGGGCAGGGGCAGGCAGAGCCAGTGGTGTCTCATGGCTGTGAGATATGCAGGCAGCAACAGGATCAGTTGTAAGTGGCTGAAAAAGGATCTATTTGACTGAATGAGAATCCAAACCATTGTCTATAACTTCAGGAAAGTTGCCCTAAAAGTTGCAGTGGGCAACTACATTTCACCAGGAAATTGTGACAGGCAAAACTATAGAATTAGCTAGTGTGTGTGCAATGGAGTAAACAACAACAACCAAGACCTGTGATACAGTAGAATGTCACAAATCACCCTTACCAGCATGATAAAGAGGAGCCTATTTATTATAAATTACCCTATCGTCTGTGGTTTAATATTCAGTTCAGCAACTATGCAAAATATATATCCATTGTTAACAGTCGAATGATAGAGGTTTTAGCTTACAGGTGAGGACACAGTGGGAAGGCAATTTTAGGAAGCAAATAGCTGAAACCAAATAGCAAAGAGCTATTGCTAATACATTTTCTTTTTAGCGTGAAATTGCTTAAAACCAAGGCAGCTGATTGACTAGTGTGAATCAGATGGATCCCCTAGACTGCATGATGAATGTCACAAGTTAGCATCTTATACCTGCCTAAGGCTTGAAAAACTACTCCTCATGCCATCTGTTATGGAAATATCCTGTTGAATAGGACTTTTGGACAAATTGTTAATCTGTCATTCTCTGTTTGTAAATGATACATGGAATATAACACTTCCAGTATTTTTTCATGTTTTCTTACATAACATCGTTCATATAAGTTCTTGATTCACCATGCAAAGAATTAGTTAATTGATTATCACTGGTATCAACACAAGAGCACTGAAACTAAAATGAAGGATCAGCTTGACTACTCTGGACTAAGCTTTTTTGCTTACTCCCAAGTGTGAGACTCAGATGGAAAACCTTTACTTTTCAATCTGAAAATAAATTACCATACAATTTCATGCTATGGAAAGAAAAAAACAAAAAAAACCCACTGGAAGCCTTTTGTTTCCATTGCAGTGTGAAAAGAAAAAAATCGTAATCCTTGAAAGCTAAACTGTCATCCTCTGGCCATCTCTACTCTTAATGAAAGATGTAATGCAGATCATATATCCCTATAATATTAAATTACAGGAGTCATAAGTACAAGACCCGCCTTAAAACCCAATGATATTGTGACTGAGGATATCATACCAGACAGACTTTCCAAAACCAACACCATTCATTAATTTATTTTGGATGATGACATGTCAAGCTAGACTGGACCATGAACTTGGATCCTTCATGATCATTCAGGTAAGACTCCTTGACAATGTATTCCTGAACTCCCATTTATCAACCTTGCATTTGAGCTAATACTGTCTTACACTTAATTCATCTCTTTACTTGTAAAATGATCACACCCTATTCAGAAATTATTAAGACAAATGATGAGCTGACAATGCCATATTTGAGTCAACATTCAAAGTAAAAGCATAATTTCACTTACCGCTCTGTACTGTAGTAATGTGAGAGACTGTGTGTCCTGGTTTCTTCTGGATAGAGTTAGTTTTCATCCCAGTAGCTGGTATAATGTTATGTCTTGGGATTAGTACCAGAACAACGTTGAGAGCACATTGCATGTTGTCAGTTGTTGCTAAGTAATATTTATACTAAGTCAAGGGCTTTTCAACTTCTGCTGAAGACAGTGAGGCTGCAGAGGCACAAGAAGTGGGGAGGGAACACAGCCTGGACAGCTGACCCCAACTGATCCAAGGTATATTCCATAACACAGGGCATCATGCTCAGTATCAGAACTGGGGGAAAAGCTGGTTGGAAGCTGCTGCTTGGGAACTGGCTGGACCACCACTGGTCATCGAGTGGTGAGCAATTACATTGTCCATTACTTGTTTTGTGTATTCTAATTCTATTAGTATGAGTGTTGGTAGTATTATTATCCTTCTTTACAGTCATTAACTCTATCTCAAACCACAGGATTTTGCCATTTTACTCTTTCTATTCTCTTCCCCATTCTGATGGGTGGGAGTGAGCGAGCAGCTCCATGGGGCTTAGGAACTGGCAGGGCTCAGATCATGTCACTATTTCTTCAGTAATGTAAGGTGTGCATTACCTTAGGAGCTAAGCAAGGAAACTTGAAAAGATTTACTGATATTTAACTATCTACTAGTACAAAATTTTCAGACAAGTTTATTTTGCAGTCTTCAGCTCTGTTATGGTTCTCTGCCATATATAAATATGCAGCCATCAGACCTTCTACATTTAAATCCTCAACACTCTCTATGAAGACAAAGTGAATTTAAATTGCATGATCTATAGGGCATTCAGACTTCAGTAATGACAATAACAGTGAGGACTAAAATATGCTTGCTGCTGTGTTGCGGGCTATCTTGGTAGCTGCATCATGTTAAATGAGCATGTCACCTGTTGCAGCAAATGCAGTACACCTTGAACAACCGTAAATTAGCACAGTTAGGCCAGATGAATTTGCTTATCCCATAGCCAGGTTATTGGTATTACTTAGCTGCTTTGTTCACAAGTTCCTAGACTACGTGCTGCCACAGAGACAAGTCCTCACAACAGGGTTGTACCTTAAGGAAAAACACTGGCTGGCACTTGAACAGTAATCACCACCTATTGGGTTTTTTGGTTCATTACTGGCACAGGCACAGGTAAGATGTCCTCTTCCATTCTACCATTGCATTTGAGTCTATCTAACAATATCAACTCACATCTGAACCTAATTTTTCTCAAGCACCTTTCCCCTTCCCTGGATCAGGAAAGGAGTTTAAAATTACTATCAGCACAGAGGCAGGGTTCCTTACCAGAAAAAAAAGAAGCATCTCACATGGGAAGAACCAAGAATGGCTATTCTAGTGAAAATGTTTGTTAAGTATCATTTTTCTAAGTCCTATTTGTACATGTAACACACCAAAAGTTCAGTAAAAGGAAACTTTTGTGATCAAGTAATCAAAGTTTTCTCTACTTCCACAGGCAACTATTACTGATGTTGTCATCTGTGCTGACAGTGTAGTGTCTCCCTCACAATTTGGGAATTATTCTGTCTTGAGCTAACCAGTGATTACGATTCTTATTACTTTCTTATTCTTTTTATTAACCAGCCCTCTAGGAAATTACATTGACAGCTGAAGATGGGATAAACGCATTAGTTAGCATGCAGCCTTCTTTATTTACAAAGGTTTCCTCAGTTCTGCAATTTTCCGTGGATGCTAGGTGGTTATGTATTCAGTGAATAATTCCTGCCTTTTCCATTCCTCCAAGAAAATCACATAACGTAAGCACATCAAAGCCACTGTCGATAAGGAATTAGCATGGGATCATCCTGTGGAGGGTCTCTCAGTCTATGAATACTACTAATAAGGTAATAAGTATGAGAGGTTCCTCAATATGTAATTGCTTACTCTTCATCTCAGCAGGTTTTTCTTTACCTAATCATCAGCAAAATAACCCATGTAAATCACAGAATAGTCTAGTTGTTTGATCAGTCCCTTTCTTTGTGTTAGCCCTTTGATATTTAACCTCCCATTTCAGCCAGCCTTACAAGGATGTTTTCCAGAGAAACATACTTACTCATTTGATGCTATATTAATCATTTGGAGAGAAGGTGCATGTTGCTAGGCTGGCAGTAAGTGTATGCATGTGAAAGCAGGGCCAGTCGTGAGTCACAATGAGCTTCTTCTGCAACAGACCAAGAGCCCTTCATCTTTATTGACCTAGGGAGCAGGTCAGATATGATGGCTGCTATAACAAAGACATTTCTTCAATGCAAAAATGCCTTTGCAGTCACACCACCTAATCAGTCTGAAAATCTCAATTTTATTTGTCTTTAAAATACTTCAAGATAACAGCACAATATGACTGATGTGCTAGAGGAAAGGCTAATACTCTATCTTTTCCAAGCCATGACAGACATGCAAATTAAATCTTACTGGAGATTGTGAGCCTATTGGCAAACTCTTAAGTAACTTTTCACCTACTAACTACAGCAACAGCTAGCTCCAGAAGAAAGTAGCTTCACCAGATAAATAGAACACTCTATTACAAAAAAAAACAAAACGAAAAAACCAAACAAAAACCCAAGAAAACCCCTAAACAGCTAGAAAAAGTTGTTGTGGTAAGCAATGGGCTTATAGTGTCTCTTTTTTACTCTGCAAACATTTCTTTTTCACACAGCTTGTGAGAAAGCAAGCAAACTGCATGCTAACTATAGCACATTTCCCTATTATTTTCTTTGATCAATGACATATGATTTTCTATGACAGTGAATTGTGTGCAAGTGGATGCTGAAAAGTAGTAACTTAGGATCAACTTGGATTCAGGTAAAGGATAAAAACCTTCATGTGAACCACAACAAAAGAAGGATAATACTTTCACCATTTTCCTATCCTGGGGGACTTTTTCCAGCCTCACCTGAAGAATAAAACTTCTAAGGTCACCATAATGGAAAATTAATACCCTGACACTTATATATGTGTTACACTGGAGGCAAAAACTTAATTCTTCAAAAAATTAAAATTTAATTTTATATGACAATTTTTGAAAAGAAGAAAAATCTAAGATAATTAATGGACTTCTCCACAACAGAAAAAGCTCGTACCTTCAGAGATACATGACACTGTAAAACTATGCAGAGATTAAGGTTTGTAAGTTGTGTGGCAAATATAGGGATCTTAGTTTCTATCCTGTTTCATGGGATGAAAAGGAGCGTTTAACTGCTTGGCTCCTGCTGTTTTTGAATGAAAATCCAATGCTTCATTAATATTTATCCCTTTTTCTTCTAACCCTACTATACATGCTCTCTTTTGGGAGTTTCAGGAAAACCAGCAATTATCACATCAAAGGTCATCAGTCCACCAGGGAAACTTCAATCCTTAACTGGTGGAGAATTGCTGCAGCTTTTGCAAACATCTCAGATCAGGCGAGCAAGTGTTTTCCCTCCTCCCTTCCCTCCTGTGACTCTTGTTGGTTTTATTTAATCAGCTTAGAAGACCTCCTTAGTTTTCCTGTGATGCCATACACTATCCTAGACATCAAAAAGATTTTTATACTGCCGTTATATTTGTACAGAGGGAATAAAAGAATAACAATGATGATTTAACCGTGCTGTAGAAGAGGTCCAGTCTGACACAGTCTGAAAGAGTCTGCTTAGACTTCCCAAAATATATTTTTGTTAAGGCCTGTTCTGAAATTATTTGCCACACTTTTTCTTACTTCAATAGCAAGAGTAGCATTAAAGAAAGAAGATGGTCCATCTGTATGAAAATGGCAGAGATGTTCAATTTACTGCACAGAAGAAATCAGAAGAACCACTGAGAAATGAAGACTCTATTCCTGCCAACAGCAAGTGTTAAATAAAAAAGATGTCAGTCAAATGCCCAAGATAAATCAAGAAACTGTTTTCAAAATAACATTCTTGAAAAAAATAATAAATTCTGTGTTCATGTTACTTATCTTTTGGCTTCCTAGCCCCTAAGATTGTGCATTTTGAAAGTATTTTTGGCAATCCTAGGTACTAAAATATGTTTCTTTCTTTCAAATGAGAGATAAGTTTTCCTAGAATCATATGATGCCAAAAAATGAGATGTCTGATAAAGGAGAATGAGCTGGCAGTGCTAAAAATGTGCTTTCTTCAGGACTGAGGAAGACAGATCTGATGACACACAATGGGAAGGGCACCACATTCATCTGTGTTTTCAACCTCACTGGAGAAAGGATGACCAAACATTATTAATTCTGAGTATTACTTTTTTGTAATGTATGTTTGCACAGTGAATTGATTTAGGTAGGTAGGAGTCTTGATGTTAATCAAAACAACTTCACTGTCATGTAGCTTGGGCAACTTACCTCCACTAAAACAAAATATCATTCAGTGCTTAAAAAAGAATAAAAATAAATATTAAAAAAATCAATCAACAAAACTGTCAGGGAATACTTCTCCACTTTGTTTGAAGTATCATTTCTCTCTGACTACTGTTTCTGCCCGTGATTCTTTGTATAAATCCTGTAGTCAAGTTGCTTTAAGTAAGCCTTTTTTACTTTATATGTGAAGCTGTGCAGGGAATTTGCTTTCAAGATATTGTCAAGCAAATCTGAATAATTTTATCCAACTTACTTTTTTAATGTAATTAGTTAGTTGGTTTAAGTTAAAAATTCAATCCATGCTCCTCAGTGCCTCCTTTAATGACAGAGAATCAGAGGGAACACTCCCATGTACTAAGCCAAACCATCTGTATGTCTCTGAAGCATGATTTTCACTTTGATAGAATTAAAAGGTTTTAATTCCACGTTTCTTTACTTTACAATAAAAGTTAATCGCACATCTAAGAGAGTGGGAAGCCACATAAGAAGCCACAGAACCGTATGAGTCTGAAATTTCAGCCCTTCTCTGCTTTGCAGCCATCTTATCAAGCTATGAGCTGGTATGTACCTCCTGCATGAGAGAGTTCCCTCTTCATGAAACTCCTTTGGTGAGGATCCTGTCCTTGCACTCATTTTGATAGGGCAGAAGGGGAGAAGTGGGAAACAGGCAGAAGAATTGTTTGTTCTCCTAGACAAAAGAAAGCTGCTGTCTTACTGTGTGCTGGCAAGGCTGGCAATAATGGTATTGCTACTACTGCTCTACATCACATAATTGCCTTGAGTTCCTTAGACACCTTGCTAATGCAGGGCCTTCTCTACAATTAATGCACTTAAGGTGGATATAGTAATGTATTTTTACTGTACTTTTGTATTTCTGCATCTACTCCTTGGGTATTTCAGGGTTCAGTGTGGTTGGCACTGTGGTTGGCACACAGTAAACTTAAGAATTAGCTAGGAGCATTTTTTGTATATAAAATGGACTTTGTTAAAAAGTGACATGAAATGTTAAACATTTGGTTTGTTCAAATATCTAAAGTGACTAAACATTTGAACTTGACTTCAGAACATTAATATTTTCACAGCAAAATATAGTGTGCTGAGGAATTTTGCCTATGGCTATGGTATGAATGAACTAAATCATCCCATAAAAAAGACACATTTCTTCCATCTTCCACTGAGCATGTAAAATAAAGGAATTAGCATAGTATAGCAAGCAAGCTATTATTTGAGCAGTGAAATTTTATTGTTTTGTTTTATGATTAGTACATTTGGCCACACTGGTATTATCAGCTTCTTAATTCCTAGTTACTGCTCTGTTTTTAGCTCTGCTAACTTTGGTACAGTTCAGAGAGTTTTGACAAACATACTAAAAAGAAGCTGCAGAAGCAGCTGAAAGAGTTTCACTCCAGTGGACTGAAAGTTCAGTCACGTGAGCTGAAAGGAGATTTCCAGGTAGGAAACCATTGGATACAGACAAGGGACACACCATGGGTCTGTCAAGCGAATGCTAAATATGCTGAACTGCCTTTAAGTTGGATCCTTAAAGTTGAAAATGACAGCTGAAACGACAAAGGCCTTTCAAAAAAGTTTCTGCTGTTAAAACAGCGACACTATTCCTCTTGGATAAAAATCCACTGTGGATATAAAACCCCTTGTCCCATCAAAGCTCAGCTGCAGCTCTGTATCTGTAGCTATGAGTTGTTAGAAACACACTGAGGCTCTGAAGCTGCTGCAGAACATTCAACTCCAGGAGAGTTACAGGAGAGAAAGGATGTGCTAACAAAAGCTGCTCTAGATGCTGTGATAAGCACTGAATTTCATCTACAAAGAAATGGTTCTGAGCATTGTACCCAACAGATTATCTGTTTTCTGAATTATATGAATCACAGTTCTGCAACAGGGACAACTTGAAGATAGATTAGTTTGCTAGTTACACACATACACTTAAAGCTTCTGAAGCTTTAGGGAAAGATGTGTTTTCATGAAAGAAGCTTTCTTTTCCCAACAGGCTGAGAAAATTAAATTGAAGAATACAGTATCTAGATTATATCACTGTAAGGGCAAACGGACAAAGTACATTGGGTTTTGCATTTTAATCAAGTTATAGTGTGTCTATACACTACCACAATCACAGTGAAATAAAAGCTTCATGTGAAAAACAGTATTTTTACTTGTTGGCCCCAGGTACTGCATATTGCAAGACTGCTGCTTGTCTAGACACAAGGCTGTGACTAACTGATGATTAATTAGCTTAACTTATACTCTCATCAAATTCATTACTTTCCTAAGTAATTTCTTAAATTACTTAGCTCATGTAGGCAAACTTGGGCAATTATTGACATAGTTCAAATTATTAAACACTTGTAGCAGAAAAGCTCAAAGAAATACAATCAAACCGAAGTCTTACCAAATGTGACGTGTTCTCCGGGGTCACAGGCAACAGATTTTTCTGGCTCCACAGAGCTTTCAGAATCTGTTCCACATGGTGTGTCTTTGGACCTTGTTTTGATAAGGGAAGATTGAGGGTCTTGCCCAGATAATTAGCAAGGCATGTCTGGAACTACCTGTATTTATGGCAGTTCCCAATGCATTTAATACCGACAGCAATTCCCTTCTCAGTTTAAGCAGTGTCTTAATTCTGCCACTGCTTACATTAAATGCTAGGAAGTTTGGATCAAAATCTTGACTACAGTTATGATCTAGAAATACTTTCTGTATGTGATTGTTACCATCTGGGTCAACAGCTTTGTATTTTGTCAAATATCAATCGCAAGTGGACCAGACTGTACTCCAGTGAAAAACAGGACCATCCCATATAACTCTTATTCACCTTTCAAATTGTGAGGCTCAATTAATTAATGTTTTTAGAAAGTTCTTGATGATAAGTTGCTATAGAAATCAAAAATATTTGCAGCCTATAGAAATGTTTTCTTCTGCACAATTAAGATATTGTTCTAGTTACATTTTCTCTAGTTATGTCTCAGTCTCATGCATGTACCTTGGTTTTCCATTGTCTAACAGAATATTTGAGGTTTCTGGTGTCATTTATACACAAGCTGACGTAGTTTTAGAAACTCTGCTACTTGAAATATGACCTTTGATGGGAGAAATAAAAATATAGAAATTAACAAGGAGCTTATTAAATGGTCCAAAAGTTTATTGTTCAGAATTCTCTGCTCTTAACAAAAGAAAACCAAGGGCCTCTAGGAATAACTTTATTGGAAGTGTCTCCATCAGATATGAAAACATCATGCTTTAACCAAGCAACTTTCACAGCCACCATAAACCACTAAAACTTTACTAAGTCTGAGGCTAGGCTTTCAAGTTTACTCTGGAACACATGTGTCTCACTGTCATATGAAGAAACAACATATGAATGACTGTTAAAAGTTTGGAGAAACTGAAAAATTAGTGCTGGAGTGCTATTTCATACCATAGGCTTTCGAGAGCAGTCCAGGTCACAGTGTCAGCCTAGGATTGATGCAATGAAGTCTCCTGATGTGAGGCACATTTTAAAGATGAATACACATCTTTCAAATGGATAACTTGTTGACAACCTAAAAACATCTATCGTATTAAAACTAAATAAGCAGTAAAGTGCCCTCAATCTACAGCTACCTAGAATTGACATTTCTGATTGAACACAAGTCCATGCAACTCTTCTTGTCACTTCAAAAAGACACGTTAGTTGAAATTAAAAAGTTAAAATCAAATAAAAGAATTTTAAAAATGTAAAAATATATTTTTAAAACTGGACCAAACTGTCTAAAATCTTGTAGCACAGTGCCTCCTCTAATAAATCTCAAACTCCTCTTCTAGAAAAATGGACCATGGTTCAGAAGAAATTACTTCACTCCCTCCACCCCTTGTCACCCCTTGTCACCCCATGTTCTATGGATTGCCACCAAAGCCAGCTCCACTATGGGTTTGGCAGAGCAGCATTGAGCCAGAATTAATAAACCCCAGCTGGGTACAGGTCGACACCACCAGTCTCTGTGTTTCCCAGGGAGCTGGCTTACTATGGAGCCAGATAAGATTTATATGAGCTTATTATCTCCAGTTCTGTGTAACTCAAAAGCAGCTGTACTGATTATAGAATTGAGATGCTCCTGGAAGGACTTTAGAAACATTGATGAAGCTCTCTGCTTCAGCTGATACCTGTGGCACGAATAATCTGCAACACATGGATAATTAAGTGCTGACTGTATCCTGCTTCTGAATGGGTGCACAACCAAGATACCTAGTGAGGCAGTGCTGAGACAGAAAAATTTAAGAGCTCTGAGCTGAAAAGAAATTAAAATCCTTTATTTCTAGGCTGTCAGCAACTTGTTTTGCACAGAAAAACAAGACTGAATCTTGTTATATAAAGGAAAGTCTGAGAGTCAGATTCACCTTCATGTATGGGATCAAGCATGAAAATCTATGAATCACTTCAGGTCTGTTTTGAGCACCTAGTGCTCCATAGGTCTTGGACTGAGCCTCTCTCGTGGTATGAACACGGCCCCGAGGCCTCCATCATACTTAGTACTAAACAACTTCTGAGTGTTCTTACTGTATGATGCTAATCATTATTTGTTCAAACTCTACAGGACTAGCTCTCTTACTTCTGGTTTTAATATTTTCATTGGAAATGAGTAAGTGTAATTGACTCATGTAATGCTTAATGGGAGCTAGCATTACTAAATGTTTACTGACCACCCTGAATACCTTAAATATGAAAAAAATAATCTAGAGTTACTTGCCTCACAAATACAGCATATATATCCCTCCTGTGATAGGTAAATAAAAGTAAGTTAACCATACACTGGGTTTTAATTACACCTGATGGCTACATAACAGAATAGGAATTTATTCATGTTAAAATCACAACAGTTTTAATTCAATCATTGTCAGCTGCTCACATACAGCTGCATCTGCTTAAATGATTTCACAGGATAGGATTCAGCTCTGCACCACAGACATCAAGATTTAATTCTCAAAACATTGGTAGGTGTTTGAGCTCTTACGACAGTCAGAGGACAATCTAGCCTGTACAGTTAGGGGAACCTGGAAATTATTTCACTGTCCAGGTACAGCTCTCCAAGCTCCACTGGCTGTATTCACTCAAATGCTATTGCCTATAATGGGAGTCCAGATATTCACATTCTAGTACCTACATCTAGGTGTCTTGATCCAGCCCAGTAGATGATGTAATTGGTGTCATTTTTTGAGCTATTGCCTTACCCTTTTTAGAGAAAAGATACTGAAAAGCACAAATTTCAAAGTTTTAGGATATAATCAACCTACTGTACTTACGTGAATTAAAATCTCCCTGGTGATGCTCCTTCAAGTTTTATGCAAAGGTACAATTATTGTACAAGCACAAAAGTGACAGAAGAAGAGGAAAATTAAATAGTCACACTGGGGACAGTTTCATACATTTTCATGGTTTCCCAGCTTGTGTCTGGGGAAGCAGTGATTGTCACAAGGGTAGAAGTTACACCTATGTCTTCATCTACATCTACTTACAGGTGTGCACACACATACATGCTTTATGTTCCTTTCTTATGCATGCATTTAAAACTTAGTATACTTATTTTCTCATAACATTAATGTTTTGCAATCTGCAGTTCAGATGAATAATACAGGCTGGTATTCAGAAGCAAACGCAAAAATTGTAACCCTGAATTTTGTCAATACAAGCAAATAAAATGCTGTTGCCTTTGGAAGAGTGACACTGACATAAGACTACACTTGCAGTACTAAAAATATTTGTTTATTGTTTTTTCTTATGCTTTAAGGAAGTTGTGCCTGAGTATCCAACACTATGGTGAGGGAAAGCATGGCCAGTTTTGTCCTCTAATATTTTTTTACTTTCTCCTGAAACCTAATACATCAACATACTCGATGGTGGTCTGCTCCCCTTTCTCTTCTCAGCTGTGCTAAGCAGGCTCAGGGAGATGTCCAGATCCCAAAATTGGCTATGAAAATCTTGAGGGCAACCTATATTGCATTTTCGGGTTGTATTTAGTCTCATCTTTTTGCTACTTATATTTCTTTTTGCCACTTACATTTCTTTTTGCCACTTATATTTCTTTTTGCCAGTTTTACACCTTCTGCAACTTTCTACAGAGATAAAAATGCAATTAGGAAGAGAATAAAAAGGAAAAGACTCACAGAAGTGGTTAAAGTTATGAAAAGTTCATTAAGAAAAAATGCGACTAATGGAAAGAGAGAAAGGAAGCAGTGAAACAAATGGCACAGATGTGAGAAAGGCATGTCCATGTACAAGTCTGTGCTGATTAAGCTAATCAGGTTAAGTTAAATCCTTGTATAGGCACTTCTAGGAACTGTGACACACATACAAACAAATTAACAATCCCTGTCAGTACTTGGGTCACCATAGCATGAACCAATGTGCTTTTCAGCAAGTATGCAACAAATCACATCAGTGCCCTTTCAGAGAAACTTAGGGGCTTAACTTCACAAGAGCAATTAAAATAATCCATATCTATCATGCTGCACAGCTTAAGATACCTCAAGTTCTTTGGAGACCTCATACTGGGCTTCTGGGTCTGCTCAGTTGTCACCCTGTCTGTGTTGCACTAATTGCTTGAGATCCTCCTGCCTCTTACCTAAAGCTGTTTGGGAGATGCAAAACAGGCATAATTCTCCAAAGGACTCCAATTTGTGAGGCACACATTGCTCATGGAAAATTCATGGGATGCTGGGGATCCATCAGAAACTAGAATTCTCAATTTCGAGCGTTCTTCTTCATGAGGACATCTGGAGCTCCAGTTCCAGTCCAGTTCTTTAGGAGTGTTCCTCAGTCACCTGGCAATGGTGACAAGAGGTTAAATACACCTCTCCTAGGAAAGCTGGTCCAGGCAAGATCCATATGCCGGGGAGCAGGAGCGGGGGCTGGGGCTCTTAGTCCTGCCAGTTAGATCACTTGGTGTGGTGAGGGGCTGCTGACATTCTTGAGACATTTCTGCTTCTCATAAAAAAATTTGGGATAACGTAGAAAGAGCCTAAGAGCAAGCACTGAGACTGAGGACATGACTTCAGGCTCCAAGCATCTGTTTCTCAGAGAAGACTGACTGTATCTGTATTTGTGCAAGAGACAGCTATCTGGGGTATCCATCCCCTTGTCATCCACTATAAGCTGTTATCATTTCCCCTTGCTCAGATCTTATGCTGCAAGGAAAAAAACCTACTCCACAGACTGTGGGTGTCAGATAATACTTAGCAAATTCTGTTCCCAGAGCATTCTAACCTAAACTCCCTTTATTGCCTTTTGCCTTTTAGAACAAAACTTTTCTCAAATCACTCTTCACCACTCCAATGCACAGGAGAAGCCATGTGTACTCTGTGACCGTTTGGGAAGTTTCAGGCTCCCATCTGAGTGGCTTAATGTATTTTCTGATTACCTGTTAGAGATGACTCACAACACTGTGTAAATCTTGGTATTGTTACACGACTTATTTTGTCACTCAACAACCCAGGAAGGAGCCAGGAAAGCAGCACTTCAGCTCTGCTCCTGAGTTTCAGCTATTTGATCAGGCTTCCTTCCTTAAGACTGGTGCTTGCAAAGTTTCACAAAAGCTGTTGTTTTTTATAACTGTAATTGTAAGTCTAGTTTGACCTACCATGCATAAACATATTTAAAAAAAAAATGTTCTTAGGGCTAAATATATAAATGATTCTTTCTCTTTCTTTTTGTGATCAAGAAGAAATTTTCCACCCATGTAAAAATTGTTTGCTATTTAGCTAAAGGCATAAACATTCCTTTGGGAGGTCTGAACTAAATGAAGCTATAGATTTCAGAGCTGGAGGTTTAATAATCCCCTCAGCTGTATGCTCAAAGGCACAGGGCCCTCTTGGGCAGAGGCTACACTTTGCCAAATCCATTGAATGAAAGCTAAAAAGACCCTGATCCACTCAAACACAGAAACAACTTGTCATTACTTGCACTGTCAATACCTGAAAACATGTGACCTTTGCTGCTGGCAAAGTAACATCTTATAGCCCAGAGGTACATCAAATGAGCTTAACACAGAGTCAGTTTGACACTAACATTAATCTAGGGCTTGTGGACTTAGGAAAATCACAAATTTTCTTTTATAGCTTGAAGCAGGTCAAACATCTCCCTTTATCAAAACAGTTTTTGAGTTTTCTCTGCAGTTTTAACAGCAGATATTATTCTACTGCTCATTACCCCCTTGTTTGGTTTGCTAGCATCCATAAAATTTCACATCACTGAAATGGCTGCATTTCCATGATGGGTGAAATGATCCCTCTTGTTTTCTTCATATAGTGAAGTAACAGTGCAACATGAAAATGTTTTACTTTATTTATAGTTACAGAAAGGACCTGTCTACAAAAAGAAGAAAAACCCAAACCAGACAGTGAAACATTAGAGTCAGAAATCTCTTATGCTGTTTTTAGACAGAAAGTGCACCCATTTCAACTTTACATTTTAAAACTGATCTATAGAACTACTTTGCCGCTATTCAATACGCTGATCAAGAATGCACATAAACTATTATCCTACCCTGAAAATTCAACTTGCAAAGTGATGCTTTCTTATTCAGCAATATTTGCTTAGTGAATAGAACCAATGCAAGAGCAAAACCAGAAGAGAAGTCCTCCAAAGATAGATGTCTCGTTCAGCTGTTATAATGGTGATAATCTAATGAGTAACTCTACATAGGACATTTAAAGTTTGGAGGCAGAAAACTTTTTCTACAGAAATAGTTCTAATATAGCCTATCTACCTCTAGTAATAGTGATTTCTAAGATAGAAGTCATGTTTTTAAACTTGCTTGCAGAAGCTGTATAGCTTTAACAGGGTCACAGTAACCACGATGAACCACCAAAGACATGGAACCTTTATGATACTGGTCATATGACAGAGTTGCACATTAATGAATATCACCACAAATTTTTCAGAAGTCAGTAAAACAGTAGAGCTGTTCTACCTTTGATATGTTCCTGGAATGAGACAGATCCACTCATCTCTCTCTTACAACCATTTTTTTCCCACATATAAGTATGGCTGTATTGTCTATTCTATTTAATATCCTTTGAATTAATAGTTAGATCTTTGTTAATGCTGTATTTCAGCATTATGCTTCACCTTAACCTCTCTTTATTTTAATCCCTATGTTGTGTATGTGATACAATATTCAGATTGGAAGAAAAGTCTCAAGAGTCTCAAGAGCGACTTTTCTCAACAGACTCAGCAGAAAATTGCCATGCACCTGAGAATCAGACCATGCATTCTGAAGTTGGTACAACAGCAGTTGGTATGAGATAGAAGGAAAAATAAAAATCTCCACTTCCACCCCAAAATATTCTTAAAATGCGTATCTTCTTTTACATGGTTAAAAATTCATCATGATCCTGATGAGTACCTTGAGGCATAAAACACATCCAGTATGTTCTGAACATGACAGAATATAATCCTTCTGGAATTTTAAGTGTAACCTAAGCATTAGGCTGTGCAAACAAAGTTCACCACTTCCATGGCATCATGGCCGTGGGGATATTTATGAATTTATCTAAATCACAATTGAAATTCAAAGTAAGTTTTCACAGAAAAACTGTTTATCTTATGACATTCTGGATTATTTCAATAGTTATGCAAAGTTTTAAATGTTCAGGAACACACAGTGTACATGATGGTTTAATTTGGTACTATTTAAACTATGAAGTGGGGAAGGCCTGCTACCTAAAAGAAAAAGTTAATGTGTGTGTATAAGAATCTAAAAACGCTGGTAAAGGATGTTTTCATTTCAGTTACAATTACTGTGTCATCATATCTTTATTTGCTTTCAATTTGTTGCATGGTTGAACATTGTTGCTCAGTCATGTCTCTGGCTATTTATAAATATAAATTTAATGGCTATAAAGACCTGCTTTGTTAATCAGTATTTATATTTTATTGCCTTAGTCATCTTAACTTACATCTCACAGGATTTCAAAATCCCAGAGAATCTCTGATTACTGAGGGGTCTGAGAACGCCTTCAGTGGGAACTGTCGTGGCCTGCGGCTTCCAGGATCAGTTCCTGGAGATAAATATGCTCCCTGTGTGATACATGGCTGTTGAACCATGAAGCCTGGGATTTCTCTGTGGCATTTATGAGCATCCCACTACTGCATTACCCAAGCACAATCTTAAACGTGTCTGTCCTGTGAGGTGGTGAAGCGATGTTTTCCCTGTGGCATTGGCTGTAACACTGTCACACAGGAAGTCTTGCCCAGAACAAGAAGGTGGGACTAGACTCCTCTAAATACCAGCTTATCCCACTAACTAAGGCACCAGTTTTCTCACTGCAGTGTAGCACCAAAGAAGCTGAGAAGGTACCTTACTTAGAGAGTCTCATACATACACCTCTCTCTCCTCTGTACACTGCTATATATTAGGAACCACAAAACTGGCAGGAAACCCATGAATTTTTCTTCCACGTGAGAAATAAAGTGTGAAACATGGTTGAATTCTTTCCCAGAAGTAATCTGTCCTTTAGGTGAGAGCCTGCACTTCTTGTACCTGATCTGGTTGTGTGTCAAAACACAAACCTACTCCTACTACATGTGACACAGATAATAAGCCATTTTTTTCTTCCTTCTGGGAAACAGATTGAGAAGGCAGTAGGGAGACTGATTACATCTTGAGGCAACAATAAGAAATCTTGTCTTATATCTGTAAAACTGCAAGGCAAAAACAAATGCTGGAAAGTTTTACCATTAGTGTTTCTTGGCCCTGAGTCAGTAAGCTGCTTCATTGCTATGTCAATAGCACATATACTTATATAAACATATGTCCAAATACTTTTCTCACTGCAAGTAGATTTAAGCAGTTGCAGATACATAATTTTTTTCTGGATGTCCAAAAAAGTCCTCTGTGAAGAAATGTCAGGCTTACCCATATACCTCACTCAAAAAGCATTTACAGTTTTAATATTACTTTATCTCACCACTTATGTGACATTAGGCAGTTCTGCCTGTTTGCATGGTTTTGCTTTAACAGTTTTCTTTTGTCATTTTGGTCTTAATACGTAAAGCCACAAAAGAGTTTCCTTTCTAGTATTCTTTTCTTCCTTTCCCAGACTATATTATCTAGTTCCCGAGTGAACCTGATGAAGATCAACAAGGCCAAGTGCAAGATCCTGTGTGCGGATCAAGCACAAATATAGACTGGGCAGAGAAAGGATTGAGAGCAGCTTTGAGGTAAGAACTCGGTGTGTTGGTTGACAAGAAGCTCAGCATAACCCAGCACTCTGCACTTTGAGTCCAGAAAGTCAACTGTGCCCTGGGCTACATCAAAAAGAGACTGGCCAGCATGTCGAGGAAGGTGATTTCACCCCTCTACTCCACTCTCATGAGACCCCCCCCGTGAGTGCTGCATCCAGCTCTTGGGGTTCTCAACACAAGAAGGACATGGAATGGTTGAAGCACATCCACAAGAGGGCCATTAAGATGATGAGAGGGCTGGAGCACCTCTCCTCTGAAGACAGGCTGAGACAGTTGGGGTTGTTCAACCTGGAGAAGAATATGTTCCAGGGAGACCTTAGGGCAGCCTTTCCATACTAAAGAGCAGGAGGGGGACATTTTACAAGGCCATGTAGGGATAAGACAAGGGGGAATGGCTTTAAAAGGCAAAAGGATCAATTTAGATTAGATATTGGGAAGAAATTCTTCTCTATGAGGATGGTGAGGCACTGGAACAGGTCACCCAGAGAAGCTGTGGATGCCCTGTGTCTGGAAGAGTTCAATGCCAGCTTGGATGGGGCATTTAGCAACCTGGTCTAGTAGAAGGTGTCCCTGCCCAGGGTGGGGACTTGGATCTAGATGATCTTTAAGGTGTCTTCCAAACCAAACCATTCTATGACTATGATTCTATAATAATTAAAATCCAAATTTTTTTATAGGGCTACTTTGCATTTTTGCAAGAAAAATGTTGAGATACTTCTGCATCAAGTTACTGGCGGTAAAAGTGTATGGCTGAAAAAAATCACAGTTCTTCTTAAGTGTTCATCTGATGGGAAATATTTGGGAGTGGGTAGAGGAAACAATGACACATGCAATTGTTCTACAAAATCCACCTTAAAAACATTTCGTCCATGAAATGTTACAAGTATTTTTATCAGACTATGCATGTCTTATTTTGGTGCATGGTTGTATTTCTCCAGTAAATAATGACTGATACTGGACAGGAAGGAAGTTACTTGGCTCTTACAGGGAAAAAAACCCACCACCTAAATGTAGGAAAAGGTTGATAAATACTTCCAGAGACTAGCAATATGACAGCTTGATCTTGAAATCCTAAGAGTAAACTTAGAAAAGAGTTCCTGCCTTCATTTTTGTGCAGGCTGGAAAGGAAGCTATTTGGATCTCTTTTACTCCTGCCCGTGTCTCTTTTTCCGAGCACACTCTGAGCACACTGCCCACCAAACTGCTGACCGCCTGTTCCTCATTAAGGCACGCGGTGCAGAGAAACACGCCAGTAAGAAAACCAATGAAGCAACATAATCAGCAGCTGAGAACCCCTTCCCACTAAGTAGCAGGAGGAAACGAAGGAGAAAAATCTCATCCTTTCTCTTTGCAGCTCAACTGGTGTGAACTAATTTAATAGGGATGAGCAGCCACAAAGGCAAACAAGTTAAGTGACATGTGGTAGGTTACAGATATACTAAAAACGAAGCCAAGAATCTTCATTTTCACAGCTTCTAAAGGGAAAGCTCTGAGATCACAGACTTTCTACTGTATTGACAGTCTGTAAAAAAACTCCCTCTAGATCTTAATCAACAGTGTATGTAGAGAAACATGGGAAAGGCTTATGTGTGAGAGTGTGATGGGAAAGAAACCAAATGGAAAAGGCTCTTGTTTACCAGTTCAGATCAGAAATGTGATGTAGGCAAGAAAGTCACAAAATGGAGAGGAAAAAAGGGGCAAATTTTTGTATTTTTCTAATATCTCATTTTTTCAGAACTATTGTAGTTAGAAATCATTTACCCTAATGCATTTAGGGGGAACCCCCCCTTATCTTTCAGGTGATAATCACCATAATCCACTTTTCCTAACTGAGAAACTTGACAACATGAGAGGAAAAAGAATCAGTTTTGTTGGCAAAAGTGGAATATGCTACTCAGAGAACTAAAGTCACTGATGGTAGAGATCACACAGGGGGTATGCCGAAGTGACTAGCTTCTTGTCAGGCTTGTTGGCAGATAGACTTTCCATGGGTGCATGTCTGAACTTGTATAGGCATGCAATACAGAGATGCACCTCTGTGTTAGAGGACTTTTCCTAAAGAACTCTCTATTTTTGATAGGTATTTCCTTGTGACCTTTTAGCAGGAGAGAAAGAAAAAGCCTCTAGACAAGGAGAACACTTGACAAGATTCTGCCTAGAGAAAAGCTGATTACAGATTCAGCACAACTTGGCTGCATCCTGTGTAGACAAATAATAACAATGAAGTACCACAGCACAGAAAAATGAACCCTACAAAAATACAGTAGGTCTGCTGTCCACCTGCGAGCAGGACTCTCAGCAATACCTTGCTGATGGGCCCTCAGTGTGCACAGAGTAAAATGAAGGGTGATGTGGTGAGCTGCAAAAAAATGTTACATGCTCTAATGCTCTATGTGTCTGTTCCTCAGCTTCCCAGCCTCTCCCAGCAAACTAATGACTGTTGGGATTTTTCTGAATTATTCTGTGAGACTCATCTGACCATCTACCCAGGTTTCTCTTGGAGACACCGCTGGTCAGCCCCGTACTCTTGACCTCATGCAGACTCACCCTCTTAAGTCCTGTAACATGCAAGCCTCTCCAGTTCTCATTTCAAGATCATGCTTGTTTCAGATGGACTGAAATGGGTTTTTCAAGCTCTTTCACTTCCCAAAAATAAACTGGGAACCCTGTATATATATTTGGAACTGGGACTGGGATACATGTGTGGGCAGTAATTGAAACTACATTTCTAAAAAATCTGACCCCCAGGGTTCAGTTGAATTCAGCTTAACTGAAGTTGGCTCCTGGAATGTCAGTGGATAATGTGCCAGGAAAGTCTTTGGACTGAGAGTGTCATTAATAGATTATATACATAAGAGACATGATTTTTAAGCTTCAGGTCAAAAAGTTGCCTTTACATTTTTCTTGGAACCTTCCAACTACTTTATTCCATGGTGCAAGTGATAACCCTTCATTTCATAATAAATATTCTAAAGGCATTCCTAATACTGACAAATATGAATTACATTTATGTACATTCACAGTTATAGGTTCATTGCATGAGACACTATGACCCTAAATCTCTAGAGAAAAGGTATGTTTATAAGCTTTTCTTGTAAAATCTCTCTAGAACAGTAGATGATGTAGTCAATGAAGTCAACTTCAACCACTGAAGTTTCACATTAGATAAATAATGTTCAATCTTTAAAAAAAAAATAAAAAATTAACCTTTGGATCTGCAAATATTGCTTGGAATTCTTCCAATATAAAATCCTTCTTAAGATTATTTGGGCTTCCTGCCTTTGATAGACTGGGAACATGACCAGGTTGATCACTTGTCATTTCAGTGAGTAGAACTGAAAGGTATGGCAAATAATAATCCGATCCATTCTCTTCATCAAAATCAAGAGCACTCATCTATATAATATTATTTCATAACTTCCACTTCTGTGGAAATCTGTGGCATGAATTTTCTTGGCCTTAGTCTGGTTAACCTCTTCAAGAGCAACCTAGAAAAATTATAGATAAACCTGTAGATAAATGTAGTAAAAATTTAGATAAAGCTGGGAGAGAAAATTAAGATGGAAATTAAGTTAATTACTGGATCACTGGTATAGGAAAGCCTGGATATTCGGATTTGCTGCATGCAAGAAAATAATATCCGCTTTATATGGGACCATTATGCAGCCACACATCTGGAGGGAAAATAAAGCAGATGAATAATCTTATGTTAATTCTAGTAATTATGAAACATTATCTGAAGATCTGGAAATTTAGATCTTTTGTAATTAAAATAAACTATGAGCTAACATGTCAGAAAGTTACTGGTTCCAAGAAAATTCCATACAAAGACTTGCATGTGAAATAAACTTGATGTATACCAGCTGTCTTTCACTGCTAGCAATGTCTTAATTTTAAGTCCAAATTTACCTCTGCCACACATATACCTGCTATTAAATCACATGCAAATTGTTTAACCAGAAATACTTTATGTAAATGAGGTGACAGAAAATAATATAGCTTAGGTGAAAAAATGAATCTCAGAGCATTTCAAACTTCCTGCTCTGTGTTCTGTCATGTGGCTTTATATTTTTATTTGTTAAGCTGAGATGTATGATTTGATACTGAGTCTACTGCCATAATTCCCACATCACGAGGTCACCACACAACTTGCTATGAGTTCCACCTAAAAGTCAGCCAGACCTTTAAAGCACATAACTACCACAGATATTTTGGAATTGCTTTGGCAGAGTTGCATAAGACAGCTTGCATAATGCTTTTTCTTTACCATGACCAGCTGCATACAGTGAGATTAGGTTCAAGTTTTCATAATCGTCATGTTCACCTAAACAAGGGAAAATTCCAAACCATTATTTTTGCTTAATGTATATCTTTCCCTGCAGGAAAACTGCACTTTTATCTTGACATAACTGAAGCCTATTAAATATTCCTTTTCATAAATGCAAGACAGGCATACATTTTTCACAGGATATTACTCAATAACCACAAAACAGAATTCCTCGATGTCTTAAAAAATAGCAAGTTAATAGCAGCTAACCTCGGATTGAAAAGCTATCTGTGTAATCATTCACTGGGTTACTAAAATGTGAAGGGTCCTTGGGTTAGTCTTGAGCCTTTAAAGTTTGGCAGAATAGAACCTCCAGAAGATTTACTGCAGCTTAATTATTGACCTGACATAATACTTAAACTATGTAGCACAAGCTGATGGCTTATTTGGTTTAATTAATTACTGAATACACATATTATTTTTGTACCTTTGAAAATTTCCTGAAGTTAATGTGCCTTGGTTAATTTTCATAGCATTGGACAGAAGTCTGTATGTCTTGCTCAGTGAATTTATTATGGGCAAAACCTGCAAAAAGGGGAGAACACATTAATGCTTATAACTACTAGGAATCACACAGTTGTAACAAAAGCTCTGTTCATACTGGGTTTAGAATTTGTTTGCAAAATTTAACTTGTGAATTCCTATTTACTTTGCTGAATCACTCCGTAGAACCAAGTTTATCCACATATAATTACTTTGCTTGCAAGTTAGCATGTTGCTATAGTTAAAATAATTGAAACTTAGAGCCTTAATATACCCAGATTCTAATGAATGGTTCAAATATCTAGATATCTATCACTAAGTTCTATAACTTGTCAGGGTATTTTCTGAGAATATTTGTAATATTTTAATTGGAATTTCTGTTTTGGAGATACTTGTCTTAGCTTCCATAATTGTTCATTTGTCCTTTACTAAAATGGGATAATATTGAAATCATATATAAATTAGCACAAACTATTCCATTTTGTCTTTAGGCACCTGAAAGGTAGCTACCAGTATCTGCTTTATTAATCTGAATTCCTTGCTCTTCTTCTTCCTTTGATGAAAACCAACTGGTTAATATCTACTTTCTCTGCTTCTGAACCAAGCTACTATTGATTCCAGATCTCATAGGTGACTTCAGTCAGGAGAAGGTTTCCCTGACAGAAAAAAAAGGGCTTTGCTTCGTTTATTTTCATGAACATAGGAAATATTTTGTTGACGTGAGCCATAGTTTCAGCCTCAGCTAGGCACAAGCTTCTGAAAGAAGAGACACCACCTTCTCAGAACATCCTGGCAGCGAGTCTCCCCTGCATGTGTCAGCACAAATGCTCCTGGGGCTGAGGGGAGCCAGGTGAAAGAATTAATCTGTGCAAGTACTCACCGTGACAGCTAAAATCATTAGAGCAAACCAGCAAATAACATTATTTTTCAGATGGGTCAGCTCTTCCACTTGGCTCCCTGTGTTGTCACACCAGTGCCAGTGCTCTTACAAGAAAGGAGGAGAACCAGGGATCACCACACCAGAAGTCAGCATGCACAGCTTGAAGCCCTCACCTTGAACACATGGGCACTGAAACCACCAGACAGTGCTTTCCTGCCTAAAAGTCAGCCCATCAGTTAAAAGGGCGTCTCTCTAGACTTTCTTTTCCTCTGTTGTGAAGTTCTTTGTCTGTCAGTCTGTCTGCTCCCCTTCTCCAGGATCTCTGTCCATCTGATGCACCACCCTTCTGGGAAGAACAGCCAGCCCCTGGCTGCCCAATGCTTGCTCACTCTTGAGCAGCTCAGAGGGCTGACTTTGGTTTTGGAACCATCATTCCTTACTGTTTCTTACAGCTGTTTGTAAGGGCAGTGGCAGAGAAGTCTATCTCTATTGAGGCTGGTGAGTGCAGTTATATTCTTCATTTGAGAACTTCTGAAAGGTCAAACTGAACCTTATTAGGAAAGCTCTGGTGACTTGCACGGACACCAGCAAAGCGAACAATGAACACAGATGGGGAGCATTATTTCAGTCACAGCTGGGTACCTGAGACCAAAAAAAATCCCAGGAAAACTGGGACATTTATAGCTCCCAGGGAATGGAGTGGGAGGAAAAAAAGAATGAACTCTCCCTTCAATAACCCAAACTGGAGATAATATACATCAAAATTGAGGAACCTGAAATACATACATGCCTAATATGCTGCTACAAAATGAAATAGAACCTTTTTTTCTCTAATGCAGAACAGGTTAATACAGTGGCATAAACAGTAGACTCATTGTCTCAGTTAATTGGAAAGGATTGTGAATTTTAAATCATCAGTTTTTAGGCAGCCAAGATTGTGAAGGTCTGAATAAGCTTAAATCAAAAGCTGCCAGCATTTGGGAACTTAACAAATTACCTCATAGTTATTAGTATGCCATAAATAAGTACCTACAGTATTATGGTCTTCTAAATCTTACCTTTTTCTTATGCAAGAAAGAAATATGATCATTATTTTTCCACTTTCAGTTCAGTCTTTTTTTTTCTGTAATAAATAAACCAATAGAAAATTATAACAATTTCTAAGCAATAAACTTAATAACATTTTGAAAGAAAAAAAACCCAAACAAATCACGTTACCTATACGTTACTTCTAGGAGTAAATCCCAGCACAGGAAGAAAAATATTGCATACAGGAATGTTTTTTTGAACTGTCCCATAAACTTCACAAGGACCATTGTCTCAAATTTCAGCCAGGAGCAGTTACAGCAAAGTACATTGATACTGCAATTTTGTCCATTTATAAACAATTATTTTTCTTATATAATTATTTTCTTGAAAAGATTATATGGGCAGTGTACAGTATCCACAGAGGGCAATAGCTCTCTAAAGCTGCTTCTGCAGGTGCAAAGCAGAAATCCAGCAAGACTTATTTCGATTCCATCCAGTAAGTTCAGTTAAGCCTGCTTCCTAATAAATCAAAATACAAACTAATGTGCTGTTAGGTTTTCAGTTTGGTAGTGGCTTTGAAAACCAGTAGGCCTCCTGCAATTTCACCTTGAAAATTTAAGCTCAGAATCTATACTGAACACTCTTAATGTTTAAAAAATATACAGGCATGAAATAACTAGAGAAGTGAAAATTAATGTTATTATTGTATTACATAATATGTGGCTTTGGATCTCTTTATTTGAAAGATTAGTTTGTCCAGCTTTTAATAATGTATTGTTTTTGTTGTTTGGTTTCCAATTTTTTAGCAGGGCAGTAATTGCTAGGATAATCAGACTGAAGGGTTTCTTTGACATTGTCACTAGCTACTATTGTACCTTTTTGCTTACCATTGATGTCAATAAAGTTATGGGCAACTAATGAAGACTTGTCTTTCTCTCCAGATACCCTCAGCACTCTTGGGCATGTGTACTGCTTGGGCCAAGAGGTTAGGAATTGAAAAAAGGCACTCTCACAGTCAATGACCCAGCACAAGCTGTCTGTCCCAATGGCCACACAAGCTCTCCTTTGACCCCATGAGAGCAGCCAGCAATGCTGTGCCAACCTTCTGAGTGCTACAGCTCAGGTGACCAGCACTAGGGGAGGGTGAGTGCACGAGGCCCCTTCCCACGGAAACTGGTTGAATGAACAGTAGTGTTAGAACAATTCTTTTTCCCACACCAAAATCTGTGATATAATGAAAGGCCAAGAAGTCAAAAAAGACACTTTTTTCCCACTTACTGTATTAGCTAGACCAAGCCTCATGATGTAAGGGAGTATCAGCCATTGGCTATAGTACAAGAGGATGTGAAGGAAGGATAGGTATTCAAATACTACAAAATGATTAACCATATTATTCCTTCAGTTTTAAAACATTGATGAGGTCTTGCTCTGTTTTGTTGCTGTTGCTGTAGCTACATGGAGGGGTGGGCTGTGATGCATAAGGCCAGATTTTTAGCCTTAGTAATGTCAGTGCAAATCCCACAGAAAGAGTGACTGCGTAGAAGTACCAAAGGATGAATTTTGGCCCTTCAATTGCTATTAAAAGGAGTATTTTTTCCCTATTATTGTTGTTGTTATGGGAAACAAATTGGGCAAAGGATTTTTTGGAAGGAAAGGGCTTTCTAATAGCCAAGAATGTAATAGCAAAGAAAATAAAACAAATTATTAAGATAAAACTAAGTTAATGAAGAAAACAATGGTTAGAACAGCAAATTAAACAGAGGGAAGATGCTTTAAAAACCGTCCTCACGTCATTTGTGTTCACAGTCAGTAAGCTGACTGCATGTGGACAAGAAAATCTCTTTTTTTTTTTTTTTGTAAAAATATCATCCTCGTTCACTGACAGAGACAGATGATTTTATATATATATATGGGTTTTTTTGCTCACTACTCAGTGTAGATGTTAATTTCAAGGACACGGTAAGACTAAATCAAGAATCACCTAATTGCACCATCTGGGGTGAAACACTGGCTTTAGGAATCTCTTCATCGATACATACAAAAGAGTAAGAATATCAGCTGATGAAACAGAGTGATGATGAAATAAGCCTTTGCATGACATATATAAAAAGAATCAAACAGCACTGGAATAAAATCTTTCCATTTACCTAAGTAGGCACTGAACAAGTCCATACAGAGCAGAAAAATAGATATGGAGATGGTAACTACCATTATCAAAGTTTCCAGATCCCTGTTTTCCACATTAATGAGCATATGAAAATACAGTGCTTTCCTGTAGGTGTACAAAAGAGTTCATTATGACTTAACTTTTGAGAGGAGGTTATACCATAATTTTATTCTATGGAAAAAGGATTCATTTTCTGCTCTAAATATTGCTGTATTTAAAGAAATTGCATTAGAATTTTTAATTTTTCTTTTCTTTTATTCCTCAGGTTTCTTTGCATCACTTACTACCAAAATTCTTGATACAAATTCTTGATACAGCCAGGAACCTTTTCACAACACATTTCCAAACTGTGGTACAGATGGAAACTTAACAGCATCCTATGATGAGAAAGGCTTACAGCACACTGTAATACATAAAATTATTATTTATTGTTTCTGCCTTTGAACAGCAGGAGTTAAGATACTGCCAGATGGCATATTGTTTGAGAATTTGGGAGGATGTAAATGCATGTGTGACGCTGAGAGAAATCCTCCCTGTATAACATAGATAACCCATAAAACATAGGAGAGCTTACTGTGTGCAGGACTTTTTCCATACCTGGGACATATTGGTGATAAAAAGTTTTCCAAATCTTTCCAGAAGTGGTAATACATGGTTGTAACCATCTCCTGGGGCTGCCATCACCTTATTTAATTTCACAGAAGAAACACTGTCACAAAGCCTCCAAGGAAGACCTGAGGGACTGCAAGAAGTGTTGTGTGTGATTCACTTCATCTCAGACAGACCTAAATTTATTCACTCAGTTTCATACCAGAAGGGAGGTCTTTCAGAAAACAGGAAAATACAAGACCTACATCTTCCTACAGACTCAGCCTGAGACATATTCACTACTTCCTCAGACCTATGATGTACAAAGAATGTCCTTATGCAGAAGTTTCCCATTTCACTCAGAAACAACTTTATTACAGTGGACAACTCGGTGATTTCTGTGTGCATTTCCAGATGTATAAATATTCTATACATAAGTTAGAAGAGCAAGATGATTGCAGCCATAACTCACTGAAAACAGAATGACCTGGAAGATATTTTGATGGTAGGCTTCACAATTGCTAATAAATGGACAGCAGAATCCAAATCCAGTTACCCAATACTATTTTTTTGCTGGACCATCTACAAGAATGATTGCAGAGCAGCCTGAGGAACCACAATTTATGCAAGCACTGAACTTTCTTCTGGCTTTGTCTTTCTCAGTGACTTCAGTAGGCAGTAGGAGGTATTTCTGGATAAGGATATAAACTAATATTTCTCAGAACTGCACTCCATTATCGACATATAAGGGACCTTCAGTGTACACAGAGCTCTCCCACTGTCTGGCACCGTTATCAGGCCATCTAGCTTTGCTAATAATAAATTGAGAAGATAGAGTAGTAAAAAGGCACCACACGTCAGCAACTTATGAACCTTACTGACTTCAGCACTCATTCAGAAGTATTGCTATAACAATGGAAACATCTATAGTTTAAAAAAAATGGATCAGCCTATGAAGATCAATACAACATCTATTTCTGTATGCAGAACAGTACAGTTATAACTGATCACATATGCTTTTAGATATTCATAATTCAGTAGGATTATATCAGTAGACTAATTTGTAAGCATTTTTGATCACTTACTGCTGAAGATGACTTGCCACCAATATACTGGATATACAAGGAACAATTCAACATCAGTCATTAAATGACCCCTGATGCCCATTTCTGGGTGAGATGGTACAGAAGGAAACTACTTGCTGTCACCTTTTGAAGAGTAAATACTGCTTTCAGCCATCATGAGCAACCCACTTAAGTTAAATAAAATTAAGCTACATAAATATTTTTTTTTTCTTGAAACAACCAACTTTTTCATTATTTTAGTGGATACTAAAAATTACGGTAGCAGTTGAATGTTTGAAAAACATGGTAGCCTGATACAGGAATCTCTTTTGCTATGCTGTGAAAAAATGGTGGGTACAGGATTCAAGTCTACTTCCCAGTGCTTTGCTAGCTAGCTGGTGGCAAAACTAGATACAACTCTTAACTTCAAAAGAACAAAGGGGAAAATTCTGCTTTGTAACATAAATGTAGAAGACAAAACAAAAATTTGAATATTAAGAGTATTAAAGTAAAAATACAATAAAGCCAACATAGTAGGCAATAGAAATATAATAAACAAACTACAATAATAGAAATATTAAGTTCAATATAACTTTATTACTTTATATATAAGTTGTGATTTTTTTTCCTTGATATAACCAGAGGGGTTATGGCGTTGGTGGAGAAGGGAAGAGCAACTGACGTCATTTACCTGAATTTGTGTAAAACATTTGACAATGTCTCCTTGTCTACAAACTGGAAATGTGTGGATTTGATAGATTGAAAACTTGTTGGATAAAGAATTGGCTGAGTGGTCACACTTAAAGGGTTGGGGTTAGTGGCTCACTGTCCAAGTGAAGAGCAGTGAAAATGGTGCCCCTCAGGGGTCCGCATTGAGACTGGCAGAGTTTAACATCTTTGTTGGTGACAATGACAGTGGGATCGAGTGCAGCCTCAGCAAGTTTGCCTAACACACCAAGCTGTGTGGTGCAGTTGACACCGTGGAGGTGGGGATGCCACCCAGTGAGACCGTGAGAGGATTGAGAGGTGGGTCCATGCAAAACTCATGAAGTTCAACAAGGCCAGGTACAGAGGGCTGCATCTTGACTGAGGCAATCCTGGGCACAAGCACAAGCTGGGCAAAGAATGAATTGAGTACAGCCCTGGGTAGAAGGAATTGGGGGTGTTGGTTGACAAGAAGCTCAACATGATCCAGCAATGTGTGCCTGAGGCCCAGAAAGCCAATTGTGTCCTGGGCTGCATCAAAAGAAATATGACCAGCAGATATGGGGTGGTGATTCTTCCCCTCTACTTCCTCTCTACTCCGCTCTCATGAGACCCCACCTGTAGTGTTCCATCGAGCTCTGGGACCCTCAACACAAGAAGGATGTTGAACTGTTAGAACACACCCAGATAAGGGCCACCAAGATCAGAGGTCTGGAGCACCTCTCCTCTGAAGACAGGCTTGGAGAGCTGGGGTTGTTCACCTTGCAGAAGAGAAGGTTCTGAAAGCACCTTAGAGAAGCCATTCAGTACCTAAAAGAGGCTGGCAAGGGACATTTTACAAGGGCATGTAGGGGCAGGACAAGGAGTAATGGCTTCAAGCTGAAAGAGGGTAGGTTTAGATCAGATATTAGAAAGAAATTCTGTAGTGTGAGGGTGGTAAAGCCCTGGCAGAGGTTGCCCAGAGAAGCTGTGGATGCCCCATCCCTGGAAGTGTTCAATGCCAGGTTGGATGGGCTTTGGGCAACCTGGTCTTGTGGAAGGTGTCCCTGCCCATGGCAGAGAGTTTTGAACTAGATGATCTATAAGGTCCCTTCTAACCCAAACCATTCTATGACTCTATGTGTCTATGATCAGTTTTATTTGTCAAGTGTGCTAATACTGAATATAACTAAAGACTTTGGGGAAATTTCTGTTATCATCATTCCAATGGCATCAATCACTGAGGAAAGGGGTAAAAAATACGTGTCATCTTAGAAACATTAGAAAGGCAACAGAATCTCCTTGATATAGACTTCTATACAACCATTATAATTTTTCAGGGTGTAAAGCATTCCTGTGTTTCTAGTATGCATTTGTGAGCATAGAAAACTATTAATTTGCATTTGAGGGGATGTCTATCTTAGTTTAGGTATTTGGAAGACCTGGCAGCCACAAAGTAGGCCTAAAATGTTAACTGATATTCAAAATACATGAAGGGGGAGGTGAAACAGGAAATTTCTTAGATGTGACTTGATGAGGGTTAATGAGCCCTCAATTATGTGTGTACTTTTCTGGTTGATAAAATATGAACATATTCCTCTTCCTTACTGTTCTGGCAGATTTTTCAGCAGCAAAATACAGCTTTTTGTTTAGTGAGAAACACAACCTACTGCCAAGGTTGTTTCAGACAGAAAAATCATTCAGGGGTCTTATAAAGCAGATTTTCCTATATTTCAGTACTTAAAATAACAAAGTCAGTGTGACTTGAAACTTGACCACTCCTTATCACCTTCTGAACATAAAGAACAATATCATTACAATCGATAAATCAAAAAGCAAGATGACCTTTATTAAAAAATTTAAGGAGCAGTTGAGGAAAATGAAACATGAAGGTGAGGAAGGAGGGAAAGAAGCTTACTTGCTGGAAATTTGCCTCCCTTATTTGGAGAATGCACAAGTTTACTAGAAAAAGGCAGAAAAGAAAATAAATGTAAGTAATAAATCTTTTGTGTTAGCTCGTTAATGTTTGTGCTTTTTAAAATTTTTATTAGCTTTTTTTTTTTTTTTATTTTAAGAATTGTGGAACCATCACATGGACACAACTGAGCTGTGCCTTCTGTTAAGGGTTGCAGCATCACTGAAGTTTGAAATAATTTAAGCAGTTCTGATGTGCTTTCAATTTCCCCCACCTTCTTTTTTCTTTCAGTGGATTGAAATGTGACCAAATAGCAGCATGACTGTGAATGGAAAAGATAATTCTCACACAACATTCTTCTCAGTGCTTTGGGGAAAAGCACACACACAAACACATTTGCTGATGTCTGATTCAAGATGTGAAAAAAAAAAAAAAAAAAAAAAAAAAAAANNAAAAAAAAAAAAAAAAAGAAGAAAAATCCATGAGGTTTTTTTTCTGAAATTGGAAACACACTTTAAAACTCTCCTATGATTTGTTTTGTTTAGGCTAATTATGACTTCTGCTTTATGTTGCCACAATAGACACTAAACATTTGCAATATATTTACTGAGATTAAAAGAATTATGGGATTAATTTGTATCTATTATGCCATTAGCCTTAAGCAACTCTGCTTTAGTAATCAGTGGGAATATACTTTTATAAGTCAAAAAGGTGACTTATCAGTGTAACCACACATTTTGTATTATCAATACATTACATAATAAAGAGTGCTAGCAAATTTTGCTCTTCAGGAAAAAACACCTCTTTAGTTGAAATCTTATGCTGCTATATTGACAAAGCTGGATTAAAGATGGAGGCAAAAAAAGTCATGGATTGGCTGGGAAGTATAGCTTGCACTGTCTCTCTCATCTCTGCAATTTGTTTATTTTTATGTCCTTATAATGAACTTAAAAATGGGAAAGTCCTGAAGCAAAGTATATCCAAAAGAGTGTCCAAATACATTAAATATTCTAACTCTAGAGATACAGGGATTTACTTTTGTTGTTGTTCCTCCCACACATGTGCACACAGAAAAAACATTCACTTTCCTTATATGATGGTGGAACCAGTTCTTACTAAGACCATTTTTTCCACATCCTACTCACAAAATCTAAATTAGATTAGAGTCAAGCTTCAGCCACCTTTTCTCCTCTTCCAAGGAGTAGTTTTTTTTAACATGTAGGTATGGTTTGAATTTCTCCAGTGATATGGACTGCGAAAACTCTTAGCTATAAAAGCTATTTTAGACCTTAAAAATTCATGTCTACTTTCTTTTATGCAGCTTTTCTGTTGAATATTGTTAACTTTTCCTGAAGTCTACTGCCAGAAAATTGGTATCAGCATTTTTCCCCTTAATATCGTGGTATACAGGATAACACAATATCAATTCACCAGTGAAACTCAAGGCCCTGACGTATAATTTTGGAAATTTATATGCTATTAAATGAATAAATTAGTTCTTCCAGCTCTTCCATTTTCTATATTCCTATCTCTGGACAAGTTTACTAACCCTCTAACAGAGTCAGCAGAATAGGAGGTCTATCCTGACGGGAGAGCTCCCCAGTGCCTCTTGTTCATAGCTTGGCATATAAACTACCATTTTAAAATACTTCAATGTGCATCGAGATGCAGAGTAGCTGAGGAGGTGCCATGGAGCACATTCATCTTTGTTTGAAAGGGGACTTCTAATTTCCAGGAGATTAACGGAGCAAGAGCTGGGAGGACAGGTTCTGAAATCTCCCTGAGGCATCAGAGGTCAAGGATCAGTGAAGAATAAAGATCTGTGTTGAGGCTCCAAGCTACAAGTGAGGAGTCTAAGACAGTATTTCAAACCCATCATCTTGCTGAGCAAAGAGTAGACAAGCTGGTGAGAAGGACACTTTTGCCTTGTCAGAACTTGTATGTCTAAATTATCCTGCTCAGGAATAGACAGCTTATTCTCTTCAGGAAGTTATAGGAGGAGTTCAACTCTTGTGTGGTGCAAAGAACGCTGCTAAAGAAATAAGAAACATCCTTCAGATGGGAGTGGCCACATGCGTGTCTTCTACAGGAGTAACTTTACCACGTGCCTGCTGGGCTCCACTGTCACATTTGTTTGAGGGAGGCTGAGCCAGTTTCAATACATCTGTACAAGCGAGTTTGCATTGGTGCAAAAAGTTAATAAATGCCACTGTAGACAAGCTGTGAGTTTCAGAGACATTTACAGATTTGTGGTGGTGACTGCTATTGCATTATTCTTACCTATGACCAGTTACAAATGGATGGATAGTGGAAGAGCATGGATGAAAACTGAAAAAGACCATGCTTACTAGCAACCCAATTCAGCAAAAAGGTCAAAAAGAGTAGGACAGTAGCCAGGTTTTAAGAAGTAAATGTTGCTTAAGTTTAGGTTATTTTGAGTCTTTTGAATGCTAAACCTTATAAACAAGTCTCATAAATAAGTATTCTCCCTTACCACAACCCTATACAGAACCCTGGAATTTCCTTTCACTTTCCCCACACTGTGAAACTCTGACAAAGATGGCTCATATGTGGCCTGAGCTTCAGAAAACATGTATTCCACTGCAGATATTCAATAATTGGATGAATGGTGCAGGTGGTCACGTCACTTGCATAATGGATGAGTCAACAGTTGATCTTCTCTTACACGCCAAAATTCTTAATAAAAAAGTGGTTCAGATATTTTGTCTTATACCTATAACAGGAGAAATTGAAATTATGTTTCCTAGAATACTACTAGAGGTTAATAGCGTTCCTAATTAAATGCCTGGCATTGAATTAATTAGATGTTCAGTGCTATTCACAAAACAGCTAAGATCAGAGAGCAGGAGGGTTTTTAAGGGGGCAGATATGAGCAAACTCAGGTAGAAATCAGGCTAAAATTACACCAAATATTCTCTAAACTAGGGTGGCTTTGGACTTTGTATGTTTTAAGTTGATAAATTTCAATTCTGTCGGTTAACTCTTTATCTGGCTACAAACAGAATTTTAAAATAACTTCATAAGGACAGTACATGCATCAATAGGATATATGCATATTGGACTAAAATTAGATTGTTATAATTGTCAGTTCTAAAGTTACAGAGACATATAAGAAGCACCACTATGGAGAATCGACAATAAATTATGGGAAGAAGTTCCAGCCACATGAAGATGAGGGAAGGCAGCATTGCTGTAAAGCAGCAAGATATTCAGGGGAAATAATACCACTAATGTCAATGATAATAAGGGTTCCAGACTGTGGGGTGCTGTTGTTTGAAACTGATCTATTTTAGGACTCAAAAGTTCATTTAAAGTCTTCCCAAACTTCTGTAGAAGGCAATAAAAAATCCATACTGAAAATAAAGCCTAAACTCAAGGTAAAAATCTGGCATAGTTTTAGTTTATAAGTTTTAAGTAGTAGTCCTCAACACTGTTCAGTTGGACTACACAACAAACAACAACAAATTTGAGATACTCTTTGAAAGAGATCTTAAAGAAGTCTAATGTGACAGACCTGGAAGAGCACCTTCACATATGACTGCATTTTGGAGAAATATTTTTCCTGCAGTCACTGTGACTGGAAGATCTATTTAAAGGTGAGCTGAGAACAACTGTATATATCACAAACAAACTATAAGCTGGAATGGGTTGCTTTAGTATATTGTTTTTTATAAATATCAAGCTTACTCAAAGTCACTGAGAAGTCAGGATGAAAATCAAGAATAAAATTTAATTTAAGGTAAGATAATGAAAACAACAAGTTGAGGGAAAGTGTTTCAAGCAAGATAAGCAACAGTCATTAAATTAGAGAATGACACTGAATTGGAGGTAGTAATGGATCTCCTCAAGACAGGACTGATAGAAAGACCTAGGTGGGCTGGAACAATGTGCATCAGGATCTTAATGGAAATCAGCAAGGACAGACATGAAGTCCCTTTGCTCAGAACTCATTAAATGGCACCTATGCTCAATTTTTGGGCCTACAGTACAGAACAAGCTGTTGTGAACTGGAGCAAGATCAGTGGACGGCTACCAAGATGTTTTAGGGATGGAGCATTTGTCCTGCAGTGAGAACCTGGGGTTGTTTCTCATGGAGATTAGCTGGACATAGGGGGGCTTCAGAGCAGCTGCCCAGTGCCTGTAATTATGTTATAAAGAGAGAAAGCTAGGCTCTGTCAGGAGTCAGCATGGCAGGAATACAAGAGAAACAAAAGAAAGTCAGACTGGTTATACATCAAAGCAAGCTTCTTCCCTGAAACAAAGTCAAATAGCAGAACAAGTTGCCCAAGACACTGTGCACTCAAGACCTTCTGGGGATTTTCATGATCCAACTGGATAAAGTCCTGAGCAACTGAATCTGATCTCATAGCCTAGTTTTAGCACCACCTGATACATCCCAAGGTCCTTTCCAACCTGAATCTTCCAGTGTTCATTCTACGAGTATATGAAATGTTTAATATATTTGTGAAGGGCCTGGTTGAGAGTGTCTTCACAGGAAAGGTTGACTTTCCTTATTCCTGACAGAGGGATAAAGAATAGACTTGACCATCCCCATTCAGAATATTTATGGATGAATGTAGTGCTAATCATACAATTGTGCTTTGTGAGGGCAAAACTCACATTGAGAACTTAACCAAAATGAAATTTTAGCATGAAGATTGGCTGGTTCTTTCCCTGCACTATACAGTCAGGTCTCGCACTATCACTGCACATTATTGTGTGTCTCAACAAAGCTCCATGGAACACAATTTGATGTGGCATAACAAACGGAGACATCCCAAACTTCAAAATCCTACAATGGTAACTACTGAGACTGTGGGCAGGAGAGAGCTTCAGACCTAGCTCTCCTCCTCTCAAGAGTGTGGTACCTGAAGAACAAGACAGCCTTTCCATTAAAAGCAGAGGTGTCCCGAGGACACGGTTTCTTCTGTCTCTGAAACTTTTTTACAGGATGATTGAAAAAGTCTTTTGGAGTGAGCACACCAAGGACTGAGACCCCCTAACTAGCCAAGAGCATTCTGTCTCACTCTGTGTGTGGTAGTAGGCACAAAAGATGCCCAGACAGAAATGGAAAACATAGCAATATTTCTAGATTTTTGCAGAAGCAATGCACTCAATAAATTGCAAATGTAACATTTCTGTTCATTTGTTCTTAATGACAGTAAAGAAGATGCTTGGAAGAAACCCATTAACCAAACAGATTTTTTTCCCAAGATTTGTTAATCTCTAGCAAGAGAACTGAAAAAATCATCACTAGAAAAATAGAGCTGGGGACATGAAAGAAGAAGGCTTGACACTTCATCGTCAATGCCACAAGCTATCAACTTCTCTCTGCAAATCCTGTTTAAAAATTTTGATTCAGGAAAGATGAATGGCCATAACAGGGAAAGTAAACATGAGCTGTGGAAAATCTTTCTGGTTAAGCTGGAAAGGCTGCAGCCAAGATATTTCCCACTTAACCTTCATCAAGGAAAAGGTCAAAAAAGGCCAATGTGTTTAAGCAGGGCACAGGATGGAACAGAACAAAACTTCCTATGAAAAAGATTAAGTTCACATTCTTTTAGCCTTCATTAAAACTATTCCACATCACTCCACATTTTTATTTAAAGCAGTTTCCTGACAGCATTGAACACAAGATCTTAAAGTATCTTTTTATCAAAAGATAAAACTGTAAATGGAAAACAATTTGTGTAGTGTACACAAAACAGGGACAAGTGTGAAGGACGCATAAGAAACAGAAAAGAGACATAATACCTTTAGCCTTAGCAAATTATATAATTGGTGGTATGCAAAGTAATCATCCACCCCATGTACTTCCATGTACATGTAAGTACACAGTTGAACAGTGTACTGAGCTGAACAGTTACCAAGGCATATGTGGCTTTATCAAAGTGTAAAATTTTTGTTTTGTATGAAGCTTCTAAGGAAGAAAGATTTTTCTTCAAGCACTATAAAAAAGATGGAAATTAATGTCTATAGGTGTGTGATTTCCAAACTGCTTACAAAACAAAATAGCTCTGCTTTGACACTCTCACCTCCCTGTGTCCACTACAGCAACTATAGTTACTGGACAATGGAATATAATACACAGTAAATGCCACACTCAGGATTTCTCCTGGAAGAACAGATAAGTATACCTTTGAGCAGACTGATACATGAATGGATCGATAGATATGTGCAACAAGCACACAGAAATGCTACTGAGAGAGAAAAAGAATATATTTTCTTTCCATCCTCCACTCACCAAATCTGGTCTGCCTTCCTTTGGTATATCTATCAGTCATGATTCAGACTCCTGCTCTGTCTGTTTTAGAAGTTCCCTAGTCTCTCAGTCTAATATGTGATGTCTCTCTTGCCCTATGGTGTCAGCATGGCACTTTCTTGTCCACCTCAATTTTCATCCTTCATCGTTCACTATCATTGTTCCTATTAACTGTATATGTTGGCAATTCATGATGAAGTGGGGCAAAAAGCTTCTTCAGACAATGAGAGTGGCCCACACAGAGCTTTGAAGATAAGGACTGAGACATGGACGCCTCATTTCATACCAGATGTGATTCAGCAAGGTGTCTGGAAGAGACAGGTGAGGCATTCTAGGAGACCTGCTCTGCCTCCCTGTGTTAGGCTCTCATCCAAAATAACTGCAACACTTCTTTTAGAGATGAGTTGTTTGACAGTTGGGTATGACTTCAAAAACCCAGACTCATAAATACATGCATTACTGAGATCAATTCTGAACTGAAAAGCCCAGCATATTCTTCTACTGCAGGCCTGGAAACACAGCAAGTCTGGCAGCCACTGGTGGCTGGATATTAAAACAAACCAGTGAATAGTTCAAATAGCTACCAGATTCAACACTCTGGTACTCCACGTCTGTCTCTCTCTTCCACTGTCATGGTAGCACTAGTGTCACAGTTCAGGCTTCAGTACTGAGCTGTGATTCTGCAGCAAATGCAGAATGGTTGAATTACTGTTGTTATCTGAATGGTCTGTGACTGAAGGGCAAATATTCTTGTGGGAAATGAAAATTTGCTTTGCACTGTATGTTGCCCTGGGGCTCCCAAGGTGTGTGGATGAGTAATTTCCATCAGAGGAGTGAAGCAGACAGGTCACAGCAGCAGCATCACTCATCTCAACTCGAGCTGCTGATGCCCATATTGATGACCTCATTAAACTGCACACGGTATGCACAAAGCAGCCTTGAACCAGCACCCGAAAGCAGTGTGATAGGTATATGAATATGATTGCAGAACTCCCTCAACACAGATTCAAGCTCCTCAGCAATTGATTCTCTCCAATAACCCTCTGAATTTCTTAACAACAACTAAGGATTCTTACATTGCATATAAAAGGAGGAATACACAAAGTACACGTGATATTCTCACACTGCAAATGCTCTGCAGCTACCAGAAAGCAGTGAATTCTCCAGCCTTACATACAAGGTAGACAGGGCCCTCAAAACACACAATATCAAGATACAGTTTCAAAATGTCACTTGTCCAAGACAGCACATACATCAGTTCTACTTAGACATGTCCTTGTTTTATCTGGCTTTTGCAGAC
Organism: Promerops cafer; assembly: GCA_013398275.1. NCBI lineage: Eukaryota > Metazoa > Chordata > Aves > Passeriformes > Nectariniidae > Promerops > Promerops cafer. The sequence goes on from VZSE01005694.1 coordinate 3,716,778, forward strand.
CACTTTGCATGTTGGCAACTATTATTCTCTCTAAAGGTTTCACAGGATTTGATGGATGTCCTCTGTGCTATAGATATCCATGGTACCCAAGACCAAAACAAATAGCTGTAACACAGACCTATTTCTTGAGACATGGTTATATTGCATCTCAAACCCTTCACAAGATGATAATGTGCAAAACTGCAAAATTTGTGGAGAGGAAATGTTTGCAGAGCAATTTATTGAAATACAAAACTGGACGTGAACTGCAAAGGATGGGAAAAATCTGAAAAAATGGTGTACCTCTTTCAATACCTCTCTGTAGCTGCACACCTTCCTATGCTGAATGGCTATTCTTTTGAGGACTCTGGTGATCCCTGACTTTGCATACCTCAAAGTCTCTTCATTTTGCCCTTCCTCACTTAAGAGGATCTCTGCTTTAGAGGAATGCTCCATACCAAGCAGAAGGAAAACAAAACACAAATTCAGTGGCCTTTTTCACTTAGGAGTTGAGTTGCAGAGCAATAGAGCACAGGAAGCCTTCCTCTGTAAGCCTATATATTGGCAATGGAAGGAAGTTTACAGTGGTATAAAAAATACCAACCTCCTACTGATACAGAGATAACAGAAACTACTGGAGCTCCTGACAGATACTTGTGTTCACTTCAGAACATTTTTATTGGTCTAACAGTGGCAGTTGTCTCCCTAAATCCTACCAGCTCCTGGTGGCCAAGCAGATAGTGTTACAGTCTCGGTTCATAATTGGCCCTAGATGCCTAATAGGTAACAGCAAGGTCAATTCACATATGTTTTACTAAAGACATTCAAGATTTCAGATGTTATAGCTAAAAGAAAATAGTGGGGAATGACACCAAAGGAACCTTTGCTCAATGTTTCTACAAAGGTTAGATTAATGCAGAATTCTTTATTGTCACAAAGTTTCCAAAACTCAAATATTACTCTAAAATCTACAATTCTTAGCAGTTTTGCAGTCCATGGGGGGGAAAAAAAAAGGTGATAGTTAAACGGCATCCTGTGTTCAGTTTATTATTGCACTACTGTTCTCTAATTTGTGACTGGCATGCCCCTAGGCAGTCAAGTCATTGGGAAATAATCCTCAGAAGATTTAGCATAGGTAGATCTAGGAACACGGGTCCTGAATCTTTTACTTTTCTCTCTTTCTTCTATTCTTTGTCCAAAATCATAGTCCTCTAAGATCATCCATTATTCCTCATTGTGATTTTACTAATTGTAGGCACCACCCCCACCATCTCTGATTCCCCTAAGCTTTATCTACCCCACAGGCCTTTGAAACTCTTTAAGTAACAACACTGGGGGATTTTAAAAACATTTTTCTGTAACCTATATAATTTACATTCACTTTTTTTTTTTTTGCCAGCATAAAACAGCAATAAAACAGGCGACACTTAGGAGGAGTACAGTGTTCCATTTCTACAGTCAGTACCAAAATTACATTTAATCTAAGTATCCTAGTCTCTTCAAGTGAATCATATCTCCAGGGTTCAAATGAAAGACCTGCTTCATGCATTCTTCTGTGAAAAGTATAGAGACACCTTAAAGAGCTGTGTAGGAATTACATCACAGCTGTTCAAATACAGTGTTTATCCATGGCATTGCTCATCTATGGGCTAACCAAGAAACTCAAGATGATATCAAGTTCTTCCAGGTTAAGCTCCTTAACAATCTTTGCAAAGCAAGCAGGTGAGCTTCATCCCTACATATGGAAAGAGGCAGGTGCCTTTGAAGATTTACAAAAGGAAATCCTGCTTTCCTAACTGCAGTGCCTGGAAGTCTTCAGGGGGACTCTCTTCATTGATCAGAGAGAGAACATGCCTTTTGGTAGCTGCTGTATAAGTATTTAAGACCCAAGGGGCACCTTGGCTATGCAGGCTGGATCCCACCCTCAGAATCTCATTCACCTTTTTAAAGCAGCAGCTGAGCAGGCACTTCTGTTTCTTTCCTCTTTTCTCTCCACACTGCTTTATTAGCTTCTCTCCAAAGCCTAGTTGTTGGGTGAGAGAGTCAGAAATGGTAAGGGAGGACTTTCCATATTCTGAGTGACACTGCAGCTATTCTCTAAATAAAAAGAGGGTTTCATTAAAAGTGCACATTTAGCCTCCTGCTCAGGGTGACACTGGCACAGTCACACACACCTGTTATCACACTTCTACTGTAGACACACACAGTGCCCCAGTGTGTGGGTTGAGAAGGTGTCACCAGGTAGCTGAGTATCTTAGAGCTCTCAGTCCCCTAAAGGGGGGACTGTTTCCTCTCCTCACCCCAAGCCACCAGCTCCAACCACTTTCATTGTTCCATGTGGACCCTCTGTCCACCTGCAGAGATGAACCAACTCAGTAGGCAGGCAGCCAACAGAGCTTCCCACTGCTCTGATGAGTTCATTCAACTCTCCAGGAGGTGAGCCAAGAGCCAAACCTGGCACAAGGAAGGAGATGGGAACACACTGCTGGAGGCAGAGGATGGGAGGATCAAGGATGGGTTTCTCCAGGGCAGCAAGCTATTCTGCTGTCTGAGAGGAGACAAGCAACCTCACCCTCTGTTGCAATAAAACCTCTTTAACAAAATGGGAGTTATCAGACGACCGATCAGAAATTTCAGGGGGAACTGATTACAGTAAACCTCAGGAGAAAAGTTGGGTTGTTTTAATTGCCAGGCACGACATGCACAAACCCACCTTGTTCACACAGCCTGCATGCATTTACATAGGGAGATTTGAGATTTCTGTTAGTTTCCTTCGTGTTTCTGGAGCTGCATGCAAGCCAGCTGTCTCAGCAACCAGGAGGATTAGGTTTAAAAAACCAGAAACCAGAGATCTGAACTTCTCACGTTATATCTTGACTCTAACACTTGAAGCTTTACAAAGAAGGCTAAATATCTTCAGTCTACTGATAAAAGTCAGGAGAGTTGGCAGTTTTGCAGACATTTACAGGCTTGGCAACACATTTTTCTGTTTTTAAGTGAAAACAGACAAAACAGTGCACATGGTAGAATAACGAACATCTTGGCACATTGCAATTACAATACTGGAACAGACCACTATTCAGTTTTAATAGATGCTTTTGAGAAAAACAATCCCCTGTGTTCAGCTCCCTGTTACATTTATTCTCCAGAACTCTAGTGCCAAAAGCTTCCCCATCTTCTCTGTGGGCTTTCCAAACAGAGTTCACCTCCTGTGAAGCACCACAAAAATACAGCTGCTGTCAAGCAGCTCCTCTCCTTGCTAAGATGGGTTAGAATCACATCATAGAGAAATAGCAGCATGCAGTGCCATAATTACATTCAAACCAGGAGAGGATTTTTTTTAGAATACAGCATCACTGACTTTCTAGACTTTTGCTTCCATAGAGAAACTCCATGGAGTATTCTATGGATAATCTAGCACTGATCTACATCCTGGATTTCTATAGCACAGTACCATATCTAGAAATCTTCCAGTATATATTCCAGCAATACTACCAAATTTGCAGATATAAATACTATAATGCAAGTTTATATTTAATTGTAAGTTAATTTTTGCTACGGAAGAAATAAAAAGAAGGAAATAATGATAAAATCTTGGGTGCAAAGGTAAACTATTACAAAAAATGTTTCAGTGTAATCAAACCACCAGTGGTGGTTATGACTGAGAAGGTTCAGAGCTCCGGGATTAATAGAGCACACACAGTAACAAAGGCTTCAGCAACCTTTTCAGCAGATTCTGAAAGTGGGAACTGAAGTTCTGGGAAAATCACAGACACTAGATCTGCTGCATACATAAACCATAAGATAAAACAAGTATTAGTTTTCTCAGAAAATGAAATTCTTAAGACACCTAAAATTAAAATGGAATTACTCTCACCAGTGAACTTTTGAGTATGAACAAGCAATGCTAAACAAAGACCTTTCAGGGGCTCTCAAAAGCAGTCTACTAACATAACTGAAATATGCTAAAAAATTCTGCTAAAAAGAGTCTGTTTTGGCTATTAATTTATTCATTACTGTGCTGCATTCTGAGGTGACACTGCTTAGAGCCTGGAGCCTTTCCACTCTACAGCATCCTCTCCAAGCACATGACAGCATTGAACTTGCCCTTCTTGGTAAGAATAACAATGGAGTTACTGCACTCTGATCATATGGAAATGATGAATTAGCGTTGGAGCAAGAAAAGTGAAAGACAAAAAAAAATCTGAGGGAGGCAGGAGAGAATATTAAGCTGCTGGAAAGGCAGAGTGATGACTTAAGGCTTGCTAAAGGGAGAGGCAGGATGACTTGCTGCCACTACTAGGGCACAGCACAGGGGACTCTACCCCCTCCCATTCCCTTCGACTGCTGCTTTCTACACATGTAACTGCTCAGGGACAAGGTCTACAGGTAACTGCAGTGCAGGGACAGCCACAGCTCAATGGATTATTTACTATGTGCATACAGCCCCTCTACTTTATCTGTAGCCCACTTAACGCAGCTCTGCCTGTGATGGGAAACTGTAGCATGAGGAAGATGACTGTGCCTTACGGGTGTCACAAAGCTCTCTCGTGAGCTGTGTTATTCAGTGCCTTCTGATTTAATATCCTCAAAATCTCCAAAGATGGCAGTTAAAATTTAAACAGGCATTCTGAAAAGACACTCTTGATCCCATTATCAGTGTCGTGGATGGGATTACAATGGGGGTGGTAATGGTAGAAATGTTTTAGGAGAGATCTAGTATCAACAGCAGGAGTGGCCACTAATTGGATTCTTTCTGTGTCACCGCAGAGTTGTCACGGGACCCTCGTTCTCTGTTGAACACTGCAGCTCTCAAGGCTCTCAGAAAGGAGCTTTCTCAATTGTTATCACATCAGTCTGCCTTCCCACTCAAACACAAATCCCCCAGAGCTCTTTCTAAAGCTAAGGAAATCATGGAACCCATGACTCCCATGACATCTGCAGCAAGTGTCCTGCCTCATCAGTGTGGGAATGGGCCCTGACATTACACAAGGCTCAAACTCCTGATCCTGCATGAACTTTTGGTCATATGCATATATATACACACATACACACACATATATATACATATATATACATACATATACATATATATGCACATTTATATATAGACATATAGACATATATATACACACACACACACATATATATAATATCAGGTGCGGGATGTAAGTTAAACAAAGCTAGATAAAAAACCTGCAAACTGTCAAGATAGTCTGCAATAAAGTGTTTTTAGCCAGAACGGAATTTGCAAATATTTCAAAATATTTTTTTCCATGGCTGTCTAACGTCCACTTAATGTGGGTTTTATAATGGCTTGCACATTTAGGAGCACTGTCCCCAGCATCACAACATTTTAAATAAACTGTATCAGTTCCTGACTGGAATAAGAGCAGTTACAATAATTTTCACACTGTTACTTGCAATCTCTAGGATACTTCTGGATTTCTACAAGCAATTTTTTTCCTAACCACCTCTAATTTAGTCTACTTTTTGAAGGTGCATTTACATGCCATTTGGAAATTCACCAAGGGTTTTTTTCCAATGTAAATTACACCAATCATAATTAATTTTTTTTTCCTCTGAAATGGAGACAGAAATCAATGAAAGGCCAAGGAGACATGCCAAGAAGCAGAAACTGAAGTTGCATATTGTGATGTAACAAGCTCACCCACCTCGATTATAAAGTGCTAAGAAGAGGAAGCCCCTGACAAGCAATAAACTGACACATAATTAAGACAATTCAGGGCAGAACACATTCTGGCTGGAAAACATTTTCCTGTGCTCTACCTAACTGCTCAGAGCAGTGAGAGAAAAAAACAGACCAGGGTGACACTTTGAAAACTTGGTGAAGACAATAAGTATCCCACCTAATCTTCACTAGCTGGGGGAAAAAGAAACACACCAGCTTTTGTGCAGTGCAGGTTGCCTCACATCACAAACAGAGTTGATAGTACAGACATGCCTGGTATGTTCAGCATTCCATATCAAGCAAAGATGAATTAGCCGCAACAAAAATGTGTTACAGCTTTCATGCAGTAGTTTATGGATTTTTTTGTACCTCTGGAATTTTTTACCTTGAGCATATCATGGAACTTGTACTGTCTCAGATCTTTTCCTAAGATTATTTTTATCTCACTGTGAGGAACATCTTTGTGAGCTCTGAACACTTTTACAGCTGCTAGGATGCTAATGGGAACTTCATGTGTATACCCAGCACAAGTGCTCTCAGGGCAAAAAAAGCCAATGTCAGAGGAAGGTATGTAGAAGTCACCATAAATATGTCTTTGAATGTTTACCATCTGGAACAGTAGATTACATTTTGACAAGAAGCTGGACTGCCCCGTGGGCATTGTCTTTTAAACAGCCCCATCATTATAAAGGAAGGAAAAACATGATTTGCTGTTCCTAGTTTCTCAGCAAGATTTTCTGGCAGTGCTTGAGAAGCTAGTTTGTTTTTTTTTCCCCCTAGTAAAACAATAACAAGTTGGGCATCTGTAATTAGCTATGCACTTTCTTTAAAAAATATGGTTTCTTGCAGATCATCTGATCTGTGATCCAATGATAACCACAAAGAGGGATAGATTTCAGTGAGCAGTGACAGCAGCAGGCTCTGCAGCTCACAGGGCTGCACCTTAGCTTTGCTGGAAGTCTGAACCTCTGTGTGCTGAAGCTGGCGTATTGAGCTTCTCACAGGACACACTGGGAGAAAGAGGAGAAATCCAATATACAAGACATTAACATGGAGCTATAATGAGGTTTTCCTCTGGTTTTGTTTTTCATTTTAAGCTTGTAAAAGTTTCCATCACTTTTTACAATAAGAAAGTGTAGACTGAGACAAAAAACCAAAATGGTCATATTTATTCACATAAATCTTGGTCTGGTTTGGGATTTAGCTAATTCTCTGTTTCAAATTGCTGTGGATGACTTCTGAGGACACATTTGTACTAAAGAGTGTGTTTGAAAATACAAGCTGAGAACAACCTGTAAAGAGGCCAAAGAGTCTGTTCAAGGAAAAAAGTTAACAAAAAAGTTGGTTTGAGGCAAAAATATATATGCAACATGAAACATGGCTTTATGGGCATCGTTACACAGTTGAATACCAAAATAACAAAGCGCCAGCTATAAATCTCCTTGCTCAGCCTACTAAACAGATCTTATTTCAGAACACATATATATACAGTATTATATATAGAATATCTCACCTGTAAGTGGTGAGGACAGTGTTAGATTTCTTTCACAAGTAGGAGGCCAATAATTCATAAGCACCAGAGGTATGTGACAGTTACTGTGAAGATCTGTTATGGTGCAAAAGAAGCAAATGATTTTGTTACTCTGCACAGGAAAACAGCATATATATATATATATNAACAACCCCAAACCAAATAAAAGGAAAAATAATCCATCCTCTAATTTCTTCATCTAGATAATTTAGCATAAAACAATGAAAACATCTTTTCTGATAAGCTAACATACTGTAATTAGTGATAACATTTCTGATTTAGTTAATTTGCTGGGCTTCCCACGCTGCAGACATCAATGAACTTAATAGCGGAATTAAATGAAAATGATAGCAGAGTACTTACATAACTAATTTCTAATTATATTTCTGCCCCTCTTCCTTCCTAAACATAAATTTTTTGCCTACTTCTAATTAACACTTCAGATCGCTAGTTTAGAATCTATAAATACAGCGAGTCTTTAATGATCCATTATAGTGATGCTACTTAGTTTTCAATGACTTGTAAAACTTTCACAAACAGATCTGCAAATGAATTACATCCATCTGCTCTCCTGCAGCTGCAAGAGCAGCATTACATTGTACCCTGCCTTTCCCTGCTTTCCTGATTTTCCCTTAACTTTATGCCCATGTGTAAGCCAAAGCATCTCGATGCCGATTATCAGGAGCCCAGGCAGGTTTCTATAAAGGAGCCTTCAAACTTTACAGACATCTCAAAAGCACTTTCAAAACAGTCTGGTTTGCCTCCCAGCTGAGCCCCAGACAGGCTGCACGCCGCTGAAGCATCCTGCTCAAACCCTAGGAAATACTCTGCCGCGGTTCCCTCTGCCGCCCGACCACGCAGTTTCCACGGCTCTGCTGGAACACGGAGGCGTTTGCAGCCGCAGACACAGCAGCCACCCGTGCCCGGGGCCGCTTCCCCCGCGCCGCTCCGGGCACACACGTGTGCGCCGGGAGGAGAGCGGTGCCTGCGGGGGGAGCAGAGGAGGCACCCGCAGGGCTGGGATACACGGCTCCAGGGGAGATTTTCCAATCTACACCTCCGAAAGCGTGACCTTAGCGGCGTTAAGAGTGTTAGCTCTATGAAGACAGCCAAGCATCAGGCTGTGCTCGCTGTTATCTGTCAGCCGTACAATAGCAGCATTGATAAGGCAGCAGCAACTGGCTTTGACAAGTGTGCTGTGCTAGCATTCCTCTGAAAACCGTGAAGGAAAAAAAGGAGAGAGAGAGAGAGAGAGAGCGAGAGCGAGAGAGAGGCATGAGGTGCCTTTTACTTTACCTGAACAAAGTGTGCGGTTTTATTTTTCCCTCTGAGCTGCTGAAAAAGATTCTTCTCGTTTCTCCCCCAGAGCTAGGTATTTCTTCTTTTGCTTGCAGCTCGCACTTGGGGAAGACCACACAGCTCCAGCAAGGCTGCTTCTCTCCCCTAATCCCCACTCGAGTGTGATGACACACACTAACCCCAACCATCTGTTGAAACACGTCCTCAAGCACTCAGCACAGTGGTGTGTCAAGACGGGCTGCCCAATCCAATCGCTGGGGTTGGGTGGCTCTTAAGGAGCTGGAGGCAGAGACAAGGGCAGAAACTATAAGGCTGAGAACTCTTTAGCAAAGTAACCTGAGATTTTGAGAAAGAGCTGCTATTGAAAAAAAGAGCAGAAGGGGGAGGTACTCGCGGGAAGGTAGAGGGAGTGGATTAGTCTGGTGGCCAGTTGTGTAACTTCTCACAACTCCTTGTATTCCCAAGGGACCACTGGGACCCCTTCGCAGTGGGATGCACAGAAGCACAAGAGAAACACTAAAATGTTTTTATGGCGGGCCTATTGAGGGCAATCTCCTCCGAGAGACGCTTTTCTAAAAGACATAAATGTTGCAGTTTGAAATCCTGATAAAGTGCTGCTGCGGGAGTCGTTTGCACGGCGATGTGACATCTGCATCCCGAAATCCCAACTCCTTACCGTGCCGCGGTTACCCCGTGGCCGCTTCCAGCCTTCCTGGAGAGAGGCTAGAGAAAAACCGGGGTGGGGGGAGAGGCGAGGAGAAGAAGGGATATCCGAAGAGCAAATATTTCTGCTTCTGCACACAGACATCTGCGAGTCCTTCCCCCGAGCCCGCGCTTCCCGGGACGCGGGGTGGCGGCCTCTGCTCCCCGACGCGCCCAGCGGCTCGGTGGCCCAGCGGCACACGCTGCTCGCCCGCCCTTGGCTGCTGCAGCGGCCGCTCCGCGCCCGCGGCGCTGGTGTGACAGCTCCGGCCGTGCTGGGCGCCCCGCGCCCCCGGCTGCCGCCCCTCGGCCTCCCGAGCTGCCACCAGCCTGTTGCTTCCCCCCTTCCCACCCGCTTCCGCCGCCGCCGCGCCGCCCCGCAGCGCCCTGCGGGATGCAGCCGCACTTTCGGGAGCGCTGCCCTTCCCTTGGGCAGTCGGGGCTGGGGGCTCCGGACAGTGCCGCGGGAAGTCTGGACTGTGTCTAGTCTGTACCTCAGTTTTCCTCTGCCAAAAGGCAAGCATTATCCCACCTTCCTCCCTCTCAGGGACACTGCCAGGAAAAATCCACTAATTTACGGAAGATGTCCGGGAAGGATAGATAAGGGACACAGATAAGTTGCTAGGTGCCAAAGAAACAGTTCTTTCCTTTCCCCTCCCTGTAATAGGATAGCGTGGAAGAGAGACTTAAAATCTCAAGGGTTTTTACCTCATTACCAAGTGCCTGACTTGACATTTGCATTAAATCTACATTTCACATTATGACAGATGTTGTGTTTTCTTTGAACTGAAAGCGAAGGACGTTGTTTTGGCATTAAAAGTTACTCTGAAAGTGTTAACATCCAAGTTGAAGAAAGGTTTTCAATTGTGAAAAGACACACTCTGCCTGGCTATATGAAAGCCATATGAGAGTCTTGAAATGTTGATTTGGCTTACTCGTTCTTTAATACCTTACTGAAGGCTGTTTCTGAAAGACTAGTGGCAAAGTGAATACTTAATAAAATGTGAGATTCAAGAGCTGGGGTCTGAGCCCAGATAGCTGTTAGCAAAGCTGACCTGGAAAAGAAAGGAAAAAGAAGAAACTGTAGTCACAACTTTATTTGCCTAAATTCTTCCCCAAAGTGTTGATACAGTGTCTGTTTCAGCCTATTACTCTGGAACTACTCTCACAGATGTTTGGTATCCACTAAAACACTACTCCCTAATCTGCTAATTCCGGATAAATAAACAGCTGAATAATATTTTCAACAATAATATGTGGTGAAGTAGAGATGCAACTACTGTCCCTGGGGTATTGTAAGATTCTTAATGCTGCCAATTATATCTTCAGGGCAAAGGTTTGGTTTGATTTTGTTTCATTCTAGCAGACTGTGGTCTGTAAACAGGCTGGATAACCTTACATGCTCAAAAAGCCCTGGAGACTTTATTGAGCTCATTTGCATTTTCTTTAGCTGTACTTCTTACCAGTATTGTATAGTAACTGCATTACAAATCTAGAGTTATCAAAGATGTGGAATATCAAAAAGCCCCTGAAATTGTGCAGCATCATCCTGTGTACTGACTCATTTTCTAAAATGCAGCTCCCCTTGAGGATGCTCTATTTTTTATTGGTCAGATGAGAAGCAAATTCAGCAGGGTTCAACCTCTAACCAACATGAATGACAGTTATGTGCATACAATTAGTTTATGTTGTGATGTGTATACACTTACCCAATGTTATTATATCTGAGTATAAATATACATAAGAAAGTTACTGAGCATTTGTGTGATGCACAGGCTCAGATCTGTTGGGCTTTTTATGCCTGTGTAAGTCAGGGATGCCTCTGCTAATTCCTGTCAAGTCACAATACTGTAAAATTGAGATGTTTAAAAGGTCCCCTAATGTAGCGTTTTGTATACAGATGCCCACATTTCTCTCAAAGACTCAAAGACTCTGCAATGACTTGAAATACAAATTTTCATCTCTATTATGAATGTTAATAATAGCCCTCAAACATCACGCATGATCATGTTTTCACTTAAAAGCTACTGCTGATGTTGCGGGATAATTTAACTGCTATTTGTGTGACTACAGCCAGATTTAGTTTGCTGTGACAGCTTATAACAGACTTTTCCACCACTTCTCTCTGCACACTGCCATCTGCAAAGAGTTTAGGTTTTAAAGGCTGAAATGAAAGCTGCACTGGAAGAGCCATACCCAAAATGCTGTTAAAATTATGCATCATAAAACAGGTTCTCAAGTTGACTGTCAAACCCTTGAACTCTTGCTAAGGTCAGGCTGCCTCCACTCACATAAGACTTGTAGCAAAGTGAATAATGCTTTATGCAAATAACTCAAGACAATCCTAATATGTAAGATTAATAGTAGGTAATTGTGATATTGAGAAATAGTCACTCCTGTTTTGTTCCCACAGATAACGTGTCCCTCACATAGTAGTTCCAATTGGTTTCCATGGTAGCCAACAGCATCTTTAAGCCAGGGCACTGAGGCTCACTCTGTGTTGCCCAGACTTTAACTCACCACCTTTCCTCCAGCACAGACGGCCTTGGCAGTTTTGTGTGTCAGTGAGAACATCTGCACATAATCACACACGTGCACCTCTGCTCAAGAACCTCGTGTAACTCTCAACTCTGGCATTTTCAGCTCTCAAAAGTAATTAAAGGGGATTTTTCATGATTCCTGCAGCAACCTCAGTCTATCTCTCCTGCCAATAGAAGATGACTTTTTATTTCCTTGAATCATTTTATGATTCAATTATTTTTGAAGAGTTTATATATGAACAGAAGAGGTTCTAGAACATGACTATAAATCCACAGACAAGTTTACTGTTAAATTCTAGCTTGAAATATGCTCATGCTCCTGTTGAGTTTCAATGATATCTCATCAATAATGAGATATAATAAAAAAGCTTTTGAAATCCTAATTGCAAAGAAAAGCTAAATAATTAAAAACTAATGTTTCTTTCTAAAGCTCCCAGCGACTAGCAGGTTCCAAGAAGCACAGGAAGATGTGCTTCTTCATGTGGAGCACAGTGAAGCCTTGGAGCTACTTGCTGCAGGATGCAGTGGGGATAAAAATGACATGTATTCAAGTGTTTGGACGAGTTCATGGAGAAAAAAACGTTACTCACAGCAATTAAATACAAATATATAGCTTCTGGTACAGGGAATCCCTGAATCGCCTGGAGTGGATCCTGGACAAATATTCTGTGCTTGTCCTGTGCTCACACTTTACCCCAAGCATCCACTATTTTCCACTATGGGAGGGTGCCAAGCCTAGTATACCATGACTTAGTGTGGCACAGCTGCTCTTTCTTTCTTAAAGAATTTAACCATTGGCAGCTTTGGGGCCTCATGGTGGGTAGTATAAGAGAGATGAATTCCTTTTAAGAACTTCAGCCAAGACTTTTAGATGTTGGCTCATAAATCCATGTTCAGGAACCTTAGTAAAAAAGGTCTGATCAAAAGTATTGAGTATCCAGCAGCTGCTAGTGAAGCCAGCAGTTCATTTTCTTTTTCTCCATATGTGGGCATTCCAAAGTCAGACATAGGCTCATGTAAAATTTGTGAGCTATATCCCAAACTATATTCTGTGCAAAAGTCTGCTCAACTGTTTCTTAACCTGGAGTCACCTAAATTCCAGAAACACATGGTCTTTTAGAAGCGTTTCCTCCATGCTGAAGCCCTGGCGCCGTGTAAGACTCAGGAGTCAGGCACCCCTTCACTGCTGCTGTCTAAATTGCTTCAGTGGGCTCTCAGAACTCATCTACCAAACTTGGAGACATTTGAGTGGCATAGATAAAGATCAAAAACCTGGCCAGAGGAAGAAGAAAGAAATAACTTGTAGGACATGCAACCATATACTCTCTGGGTAGCTTTCTTCTCACTGCCCCTACTCAAACCCATTCACCTGAAAAAAATATCCCAACAATGATTATTCTGTGAAAAAACACAATAGAGTTAATGTACAAAAAATACTGAGAAGTTTGGTGAGTTAAATACAGCACACACAAAAATACAAATTCTGTGTCCTAGAAGCGTGGGTGTTAATCCAGGTATCCCAGAACAATTTCTGTATTTTCTGGGGAAATGTGCACGGCCTATACACGTACTCTCTTTGTATGAAACCATACGTGTGCTAGCTACAAAAGGACTGCTTTAGAAATGCATTAAGGGCGCAGTTCCAGAATCAGGATTACCTGCCTGTGCATAGCTCTTGTGGGATAGAAGAGTCTAGACTCAATCTTTTAAGGAAGTTCTTCTGCCCGGCTCCATCTTCCCTGCAATGGAATCAGGTGGTATGGAAGTTATACCCAGCTACAATTTGTCCTAGGACTGCAATACTAAAAATAGTTTCCCTGAGGGGTAACCAGAACAGAGGATAGAGTGCAGGTGAGACAGACAAAAGATCATAATTGACTCAATTCATCACAGGGCTTTACAATTTGTCAAATTGTTGTCATCACTATCACTTGCCTCCAGAAGAAGATTAATGCTTGAAATAATTGTCAGTCTCAAATTTGTGTTTCTTCACTTGCACTCACTCTCAAAACACTGATTCTTTTTGGTTACCATTTCTTCTTCTAAGGTAACTCCCTCATTAGTGGTTGCATAATAATTCACTACCAAACAAGGTCACTGCAATAAAAAGGCACGTGTCTTACCCTAGGGGAAGAGTTGATTAGATTTGTCATAGCTAAACTTTTTTTTTTTAGTATCCCAGAATTAAGTAAAGAAGACCAAAAAAACCCAACAAATGAAAACCCAGTATATTTGTCATGTCATTGTTAGGGAAAAATAAAACAAAGCCAGAGAAAGTTTTTCCAAGCTAGAGCCTAATATGACGATTTAATGCACCAAGAAGCTGTGGTTCTTCCCTGCTCTGCTGCCAGCTGGCCATGAGTTTCAACTCCAGCACAGTAAACAAGTGATCACTGAGTCTGGGAAGAACTCAACACACCAGACAGCTGGAAAATAGGGGCAAATATAGGCAGGAAAATCAACAAATTTGACCAGTCTGCACAAGGTAGGTGATCCCAATCTCAGCAGTAGGGAACACACCAAGGAGAGAGTATATATGGAGTCTATAAGGCTTTAAAAGTGTGAGAACTCAGAGAGCAATGTGCTCTCAGAACTTGTGTTGACTTCACATTTTTGGACAGAGTTCAATTTCATTATTGAAAAAAATTTGAGGTAAACCATCCAATACTTAACAAAAATTGAAAAAATGCCAAAAATTTAGAAGCCAGAATGTCTCATAGCTTTTAATGTTAAGTATTAGTAAAGTGATGACCAGTGGTCATCTTTAAGTCCCTCCCTCTTACATAATTATCATCTTTGCTCCTACTAAAAACTTTCAGCCTGAAAAAATTGCAATAACAAAGAATGTAGGATTTCGATGACTCCACGCTAAACTCACCAAAATCAGGAAAAGTTTAATTATGAAGGTTTAATATTACTCTTCCCCCTTTGAGCATGTTTCTAATATTGCACATAATCAAGGTACAACTTGCCTAAAAAAGCCAGCTATGTTCATGATGTTGTTCTGGACAGAGCGTGGGAATACACACACTTTAACATACAGATTCATTTTTTTCCTAGAGAGTCAAGGAAGCAACAGCCCCTGTAGCCCTTTTATTTTTATAACAACAAAGTATCAGCAAATCCCATAACAATTTAGGAAAACATTTCATTTAACCCTTTCGTGATCTCATCTCAGACACAATGATGAGAATATTTGAGAGCAGAAAGAGCAGACACATTGCAGGACCAGCTATACCTCTGTGTACAGAAATTTTCATATAGTAGCAGGGACCTTTCAATCTCACTTCTTCTGTTCTCACTGAGAAAAGAGGCTAATATTCTTAGCCTGCCTCACATATAATTAACTTTAGAGTTACACCTGCTAAGACAATTAACCTCAAAGAAATTTGCACCTCATGTAAGGACATACAAATAAACAGGTAGGGTAATGCAGTCATAACAGCTGGCAGACTCATTCAAGGCGCTCTTGATCATAAATCATGACATAGTCATAACACATAAGGTAAGCAAGTATTAAAGTCATAGTGGAGTTTTATGTCACCAAAAGAATGATAAAGCAGTATTCATTGCATAGAGAATACACTTGCTGGAGTCAAGTTTTCTTAAAACTGTCTTGGGTGCAGCTATTACCTTCTCCGGCCCATGGGAGTGACTTAAATGCCAACATCCATCCCTAAAAAATATGTGTAGACTTGTATAGGTAATGTTGATTAGTAGAATTAAATATATAAGTATGTAAAACATATATATTTACATGTATATATAATTCTATATCTGAATTCTTGTTACTGGGCCTAAATTAGGGATATCATCAATTGAAAGCAAAATAAAACCATAATAATCCAGTATATTTAGAAACATGACCTATAGATAACAATTCAAATATAGCTACTCTAAACAAAAAAGGGAAAAAGAAGGAAAAAAGAAGGAAAGTTACAATGTCTATCCCACTAACCCAAGCCACTTGCTATTCTTTTTGTAGGTGCCAAAATCCCATAAGTTTCTCACTCTACTGCCAAAACCTCTAATTCACGTCCTGAAAACATCCATGCCTCACATCCCGTGTCAGTAAAAAAAAAAAAAAAAAAAAAAAAAAAAATATTTTGTAGTTATAATANAAAGAAATTTATTGTAGAGAAAACTGAAAAAGTGAGGACAGAGTGAAAACTGAAATGTAGTATCAAGAAAGGCCAAGAGAGAAGAGTTAATGTAGGGTGGTGAGTTGCTGGAAGACATTATGATTACTTTGCAGGTCAGAACAATCATTCAAGATGCATAAAAATCCCAGTAGCAGATGTAGGTCCTGTACTGGTGTTACTGAGGGTGTTCGGTGCTAGTGGACAGTTCTCATTTCTTTCCAGGCAGAGCTGCTTTGGGCAGAGTGAGTGGTACCACCTAAGGGTCTCAATGCACAGAAGATTGTTCAACTGTATTGACTAGTTGTAATCGTGTTCTCCAAAGGGTAGGCAAAATTCAGTATTGTAGCATTGGCAGAAGGATTTGCGGGGGGGAGGAAGGAAGGAAAAGGCATGGTACTTTGTAGGACAAGAAGGTGTTAGTCAAATTTCAGAAAGCAAGAGAGGCTGAGGACATTCAGGCTGATTGGCAGGGAGTTGAAAAGTCTTCAAAGAAAGAGTGAAGGTTTGGAGGGGGCTAGGAAAAAGTCTTAGGAGAACATCCATCCTTGATCCACCTCAAGGAGGTTTTCACAAAAGTCAGAATTTGAAAAAAAACCAACATTGGGCTACAGAGCCTGCTGGATGTGGCATTTCTGAAAGGCTGTGGGTCAGAAGAGACATTCCTGACCCCTTTGCTGGTCTGTTCCTCTCTCTGTACTTTCTCTTCAACTGTGGCACAGCAGGATCTTGTTCCTCATCCTCATGGCTTCCTCTTTTCTCTCTCAGCACCCACCACTCTCCTCCACTGCCCTTTAGCACAGCAGCCACATTCCCTCTCTCTCCTTAGTCCCGTGGCACTTCCCAGACTGTGAGCGCTAAAGGGCAAGGGACACAGGGGAGAGGAAAGGGTCAGGACTGAAAGAGACAGAATGGAATTCTGGCTGGAAAAGCACTTTCTGCTTCTGATGCCACCATAGGCCTGAGTCCCCCTTCAGGCCTCCTTTGTCTCTCCCTGTCCACGCAAAACCTTCTACAGCAGCAAAGGAAAACTCCCAACAGATAGTCTCATCTGCTGTCCTTAGGCTGACACTTACCCAAAATCTCCTGTCATGGCAAATGTAATTATTATTTACACTCAGTGGTAATTTAGGGCACTGAATCTTTTCCAAGCTTATGTCAGTAAAATTGAATTTTAGAGGGACTGGAGCAGGAAGTTGTACTGTTTGCCTGGCTGGTTTACTTTGTTTTTATTTGAATTCCATATTCGGTTGAAGGGAGGGATAAATATTTTTCCTCTTCATTCTGGTATTGATGAGCAGGAAGGTAGAAACTGGTTGGCTAGACTAATGTAAAAGGCAGAGCTGTTCTTTCTTCCGTAATATCCTAAGGGATTCAGAATATTTTTTATAGTTGGCTCATTCTCTTCCCAAGGCTGTACACATAGTTCTGTACAAAAAGGACAGAAATGCCATTTTGCAACTAGTTTCGAAACTTGTTTTTAATCTGCACTTTAACAAATCCAAGGCCTTTCTAACATTTTCTTCAAACTGGATGCTATCTGGGAGTCAGTGAAAAATCAGAATTTGTAAAGGAACTGTAGTAAGGGGTGTTGTTTGTCACACAGTCCAACAACTGGCTCCACAGAAGTAGCTAGGAGCTGTACTCCAACTGCAGGTGGTGCAGCTTCCAAGGACAGGTTCGCATCCAGCAAAAACCTCTGGAAGGAACAATCCATTCTTTTCTCTCACTCTGCTCACACGGTTCTTGTTCTTGCTGACTCCTTTGTGTAAACTTTAGCTGACCACTTTGGTGTTTTTTTGAGTGGCTAAATTTTACTCAGGTTTAATCAGACCATGAAGGTACAAAAATACTAGTGCTGACTCAAGAAAAGGCACAGAATCACTGAGCCAAGGGAGAAAAAAAACCAAATTCATCTTCCTTCAAAGACAATCTCATCTTAAATTGGCTCAAGTTGATCTTAAAATCAAATTTTAGAACTCACACAAACTCAAGACTAGTCAAACTGGAGAAACTTTACAATGGCCACCTACTCTGGGATGGCACCAAGGACAGAAACTGTCCAACTAATGTGCAGTTGTCCTGCTACAGGACATGAGACCTGTCCATGAGATGCTGAATTATCTCAAGAGGCAATCCTCAGATAACAAGCATTATTTTTAGGTTTAATCCCAGATGCTATTTAAAACAGTCTCATCAACAATAAAAAAGTTTCAGTGAAGTTGAGCTTGATTTCCTCATAATGATAGACTTTGACCGAGGTTAGTCTCTGCCATGCTTGTTGGAGACATGAGAAGGCTGACCTTTCTTGTCAGGAAGATAGCCTGACACAGGAACTCCATAAATAACCTTTGCTTTTGCTGGAGGTGTATTCTGCCAAAGACTGCCCTTTTGAGGACATCTTCTTTGGTTCTCAAGAAGGCCAAGACAGTATTTTCCAGATAAATGAATAGAGAGTTTTTTATACTCACTTGTAAGGATTTTTAAACCTGATTACACCCACTGTGTCCTTCACGACTTTGTTTCAGAGGTGGTAAAGTGGTCTACCTGAACTTTCTCAGAAGAAAAAGGAGCTATATTTTATATACATACATTTTATGTACATATACACACCATGTTTTATTACATTTAAGATTTTTCCTATTAGTTGAGAGTCCCTGAGCAAAAGAAAAAGGCTTTTAACCTGCAGTTTTTTCAGAAGCAGCTGACAGCCTGACTAAGCTCCGTGCTTTTACAGCCTCTCCCTGCAGTGGGACCAAGCAGACAGATCATTTCACTGAAATAAATCATGCTTACCCTTCTACAAAAATTCCTTTCACACAAACCGATCCACAGCTAAGTTTTAAGACAGCAGTGCCTGAATTATAAGTAGCAATGTGATGGCTGATCAATAACTGTGTCACAGAACTAATAAATAAAGATATGCCAACAAACGACTGATTGCAGATCTCGATCCCTGCCTGTCTTGTGCTGATGTGAAATCCCCCCGAGTGAAAGTGGTGGAATTCACTGCCTAGTTTAGAAGCAATTTTGAGCTAGAGATCTGATCTGCTCTCTTGTGATCTTTCTTGGGAAAAACAAGAGAATTACTTTATCACTGAATGACAGTAATCATTGGCATATCGTCAGACCTTTTTTAAACCTCTCCACTTGTGGTGAGTTACTTATTAAAATGAAAATTCGTCATTTTTATTGGGGCAGCATAGTTTCCTGCAATTTTTTTTTCCCATTCAACTGTTATTCCCAAAATTAGCACAACGTAAGGCAGCCTGTGTTAACTCTTTCTTATGCTAAACAGTCCTTGTTAGTTTAACAGAACAAAAGCTTTGATTGTAAGTGCAAATATGTGTGAGACTCTAGAGTCAAAGCACATTGGTGGCTTTTTTTTTACTGAATGACTTGCTTTGGTGCAAGTTTCCAAATAAAGATTTAATTGCACCCACTTGCATCAATTACAATATCAAAGCACATAAGTTATAAAAACAGAAGGTGCGGACACAATGGCTATTTCAGAGTCTGTTTTGAAAACAGATTAGACAGAGTTATAATGATCATTTCTTCAAAAGAATTTAGAGATTATCAGAAACAGAACAGACTGTGGATTTTAATTGAAAACTCACTCCAAATTCTTTGTATACCTCTATCCCAGTCTGGTCTCCTTCACAGCCTTTAACGAAATAGTTAATAAGTGGGTTTAACAGGGATTTGAAACCTTGAGATAAATATAGTTGCAGTACCCAGTTCTTAATATTGCAGTGCCTGTGGTACCTTTGGGTGATCTCATTTCCTGCACTTACGCTTTGACGTAATCGCACTTAGCACCTGTACGTACAACTCAGCAATTCATTCCAGAAACCCAGACACTCTTCGTGGGCCCCTTGGATTTGAGAATAGCTATCTGTACCTTTCCAAGGAGAAACCTCACTAACATACCCTTGAAAACCCTTTGTGATTCTGAAATTTCAGTTTCTCTTTCCAGAGGGCAAAAAATTAAGCAAAAGGAAGAGAGCACCTTTTTATATTTTGAATATCAGTAATCTCAAAGACATTTGTTTAGATCATGGAAATTCCCTGGAAGGTGCTCTTGATAAACACTGTTTATGCACATACAGTGCATATTCAAAAGAAGTGGCCTCAGTGATGCTTTTGAGAAACAGGCCAACATTTCAGCCTCACCTAGCAAAACCAGAAGTGTTTAACTAGTATATCTTAATAGTTGTTAGATCAAGATATGAACACACATAAGTTCCTCTACATATTGATTGTTGCAAACTCAGGGATATATTGAAAAATATAGAAAAGGTTGATATACTGATTGACAGAAGGCACTCCTTTAAGAACAAGATGTGTTAATTAGTCACATCATTTTTTGTTATGCAAAGATTGTATTTTCTGAGGTTCTTTATTTAGCAGAATGACGTTGCCAACGTCTCAGGAAAGGCCCTTCACGTACTGTGTTTTCTGAAGACTCTTTCATTGGAGATTAATTTGGATCATTTTGGCAAAGCAAGAGTCACTGCAGAGAGTGCCTCCCATTCCAAATTATGCCTCACCTCTTGTCCACAGGGTGAGATCTGGACCACTCTGATTCTTGCTAAACACACAGATTTGGTTTCTCAGCTGTCCCCAGCTCCATGTCAGGGCACACCACTGCTTTGCTGTCACAGTCCCTTCAGCTGCTTAGAAACTCTCTGTTGGCCTGGGGCACCTCAGTTTTATAAATGCAGAAGACATCCTCTGTATCCATATAGCTCTCTTATTGAGTCTGCCTCTGCAAAATATCTGTCCCAATGTTTTTGGAGACTGAACAAACCTTTTGGAAAAGTTGTTGCCTGCTAAAGTTACTTGACTTCTTGCTCTTCTTAAACTTAGAGCTGATTTTTATCCATGGTTTCTGTCATTGCAAATTTCTCTGAGGGGATTAAGCACTTTAATCACACTGACATAAAAATATTCAGTGATATGTCCATTGCATAGCTGATAATAAAAATTGAAATATTCTAAAAATATCAGCTAATTTAGAGTATCAAGGACACCTTCAAGGATACTGAAAGATTAGCAGTCACAGCCAAAGATAGCCAGGTGGCCAATTCAAACACATTGCAAAACCTTTCTGAAAAGTAAAAGAGCACTGTGGTTTTACATCAGATTGTATTTCCATGAAGTTCTGTCACTGTCTTTTTTTATATAGCAAGCACTCTTGGAAACAACCTTAGCAATCACCTACATGTCACACAAGTACAAATGCTGGCCTGACAGGAGCTGGGATGCATGTGCTCCCTACAGTCCCTGTGGAGCTGCTTTGCATCCTCTGGCAGGCAGAGATGGCTGCCCTGGCACACAGCAGAAGCCGGCGTGGGATGAGTGTGGGGACACCTCTTACAGCAAAGCTACTGCCAGAAAGACAGGCAGAACAACCTCTCAAGTGCAGAGGGTTGGAACAGCAACATATTATGTTCGTGATAGACTTATCCCTAGCAACTTGAGTTTCAGGCAAAAGAATGTATCTCCCTATATAAACCTAATTCGCCTACTGTCACAAAGAGGAAGCATGCAGGGTACCCCAATAACAAGAGCCATGATGACATCTAGCAATTTTTCTTAACTTTGGTGCATGGCAAGGAAGCTAAATAGGTGTCAGAAGCAGGGTGGTGTGAAGAATGGGGTGCCTGACATGCTGGTGTGTCCTCCTCAGGTTCATGAGCATGGGCCAGGCAAGTACCTCACTCCTAAAGTTGCTACTGAGGTCACGACTTCTAATAATTTCCCTTCACTTCTGTACTCTACCCAAAGCCTCTCACTATTGCTTCCTGGATTTCAGATGCAATGCTTTATCTTTGAAAAAATAAACAAACAGTGGAAGAAAGATACACTGTTTTAGAGATAAGGTGATTGAATGTCTTGGAAACCTTTAAACAAAATAGCAGAAATTCTACCAAATCGCCTATTGGTTTTATTTGCATGGCATTCTGGGGCTGAGAGGTTTCAAAGTCAAATGACTGTAATGAGTCTTTAAAATCCATTTTTGGGTAGATAAACAGATAGTGCTGAGCACTGCTGTTGTCTCCATCTTGTAAGTGATAAGTAAATGGCTTCCAGGAGTTGAGCAGCCGCTCACTCAGGTAAACAAGTCAGTGGCTCTGGTGAATATAAATACAAAGTGGAAATGAGAGTTAGCTGATCCTGGCATAGAAGAGTCATGCTCTTTCTGCCTTTACATTTTCAAAATGAGCAGTGAAAGCAGTGTTGTGTCCCATCCTCCTGCCCTGTAATGCTTGATTTTGCCTTTCAAACATAGAACAAATGAAACTTAAAGGAAAATTATCTAAATTAATAAAGGCTATTGGCAGAAGAGGGAGAATATTTTTGGTCTCCAAGCTGAATAGAAATGAACACAGAGACACTTTGCTAACTAAACTGTGCAGCTAACCTCAAAGGCTGTGAGGTGCTATGCTTAAAAAATGCTTTGTAGAGGTTTTCTCATTTTACATGTTTAGGGACCAGCCCAGCAGGACAGCACTGGTGTGCGGCCAGGAGATTACTCTGAAATCACACCAGAACTACACAGCAGAATTAGCATCACAGTCTCTGGGGAATAGCTCCCTTTTGGTCAAAATATTTTACAGATAGGTTGCCAGGAACTGAAATCCAGTGGAAACAGCAGTTTCCAAACTAGGACTCACCCTCTCTCTGGGAAAGAAGGGGGGGTATGAGAGATACTGTCAGGGCAGCAAACTGAGATGAGTGGCTGTAATCCTGAATGCTGTTTGCTGAATGAGTTGGGAGGAAAGGGGAGAGAAGGGTCATGAACGGTAGAACTCACTTGGGAGAAGGGCACAGGAAAAATAGTTTGGGAAATGCTGCAGCAGAAGCCTTTTTTTCCTAAATCCCTCCTTTTCCATTGTTGCTTCCTTGAACAAAAGCAGCCCATGCAAAGACAAGGACTTAAAACTAAAAGGCCTGACACGTATTTCCTTGTCTCAGTATCAAATATCTCCTGCGATATTTACAATTCTTATACCATAAATAGAAATGCTTGAACACAGAGCTCATTTCCTGGTTTCTCAGAAAATGACATCCTCTTCCTTCTTTCCAGTTTCCCACATCTCTCCGTGCTTAATGCTGGTGGCCTGCCTTTCCCCACCATTGTACTGGTTCTCTTTTCCAGCAGCCACAGCCTCTCATTTGGTAACCTTTGCCCTTCCATTTGATCAGAGCCAAAATGCCACCTTTAGAAAACTAACCTACCAGAGAAAATGGAAATATGAAGCTGGGCTGCCCACCATGCTGCTACCTTTCCTTGCTTTCACTGAGGTTTATTTTCTGGAATACACCTGTTGATTTTAAATTCATGAAAGATTTTCTGAATGAACTGGAGCATCTGAAGACTCAGGATCTCCTTAGAAGCAGAGCCCCTCTTAAAACTGAACCTCTATCAGTGTGTGAAATTTGAGGCAGAGCAACTATTTACTGAAAAAGAATAGTACTTTACCTGCAGGTTTCTTTGAGGTCTTCTTGTCATTACTAGAAATTTCACTGAATTATCTTCCATCCCCCAAATCAGATTTCTGCTGACACAACAGAGCTTCACCTTCTTTTTGATCCTACAAGTGAAGCCATGTGGAAATGATTGAGAGTGACGTCACAAGTTCAGCATTATGATTTAAATTTAGGATTGAGCAGAAGGAGGGGAAAAAAATTACACGCATCCATGATTACTGTGTTTGGGTCATTCAGATGCAGGCTTAAAAAAATAAGATCTTGTCTCAGTGAATATGGGATGTACCATGGAATCTTTTAATAGGAACTATTCTTTGCCTATATATATATATATATGTGTGTGTGTGTGTGTGTGTGTGTGTATCCCCAAAACTTTGGCTTCTTCCACAGTCTTTCATTGTTTATGTGACTTTTTGATTGCTGCTGTCAGTACCAGAGGTAATAGTATTTTGGTGATGCTGTATGTAAATAAGTTTTAGATCTTTCAAAAGGAGAAGCCTATGTTCCCGTAAGTTCCAGGCCCCTTTTATCCTCACAAATTGAGTATCCAGAGATTGAAAAACTCAAAACCACTGAGTTTAAAACACTCACTCATAATTATTTCTAATTAATGTAAAATTCAGGTAAGCGGAAGGTGACCTTTTTAGAACAAATATTTATACACAGAAAAAGTTCAGTAAGTAAATCAAGGGTCAGAGAAAACACCTCGAAGGGACAAACTTAAGGAAGTCTATATGTTTAACTCATTACAACTAAGAGGGGACTGGCCAACTTTGAATCAGGAGGCCAGCAGG
>VZSE01005694.1:3745145-3786584 GCA_013398275.1 Promerops cafer
TTTTGGTATTGCTCCAACCTATAAACTGGACTTCCTTAATTAGTGAGGACCTATGCTCAGGGGAAAAAAAAAAAGTGTCTGGGAAATACTGGACCCTTTAAATTTTAAGTAATCCAGCTATAGTTAGTTTTGCTACCATACAGTTAATGAAGTATTATGAGACCAAGTGGCCATCCATCCTAGGCAGAACATTCATACAGGTTAGTCAGTACATTCATTTGGGGTTTCTGATTTAATTTCAAAGTGAATGAGGTTCTGGGTTCAGAGGAATTATTTGACTCTTCCCAGGATCTTGCTGCTCAATAAAAGATCACTGCATGCAGGAGTGTCATTAGCTATTCTGTGTATCCTAACAGGAGCCACTCAAAGTGCTGCTAGTTGCCGATGGATGGGTCAGCAATGTTCTTGTCAGAAAACATTTCTCACAGAAAGAAGCAGATGGATGTTCCAAATAATTTAAAACTTACAGAGGAACCTGTGAATCCCATGTCCCAGAAAAATCAGGCATATATTTGCAAATGCTGACTTCCCTGTTTCTGGTAGTTAGGCTGATGGACATGTGCTTGAACAGAGCACTGAAGCCCTATTCACTTGAGAATGAGGCCTGGAGCCATAGATGTCCATGAAGATCTGAAATTTAACCCTTTCTTGCTGCTGAATTTTTGTGCTTTGGCAAGTACACACTAGAAAGCATAGATTTCTTAAGGTGTACCAAGACTTAATTATGCAATTATGCTTACCTTAATGCACAAGATTTATGACCCTGAAACCCATAAGACTGTTTCTGCTTTATGGGTCCATGACCAGCGTGGGGAGTGGGCAAACAGCAGTGCCAGCCCCTGCTGACAGGGAGCAGCTGACTGGGGTGAGGCTGTTGAACAGCTGGGAAGTTTTAGCTAGGACCACCTCCCATAGCAACACCCTCACCCCACAGGAGCACTCTTGTAGAAGCTTCTCTTGTCTCTGACCTCAAAGCTCCATCTCAGCTGCAGGTTTTTTTGTATATTGGTGGTGCAACTTAATGTTACAATCCTGTAAATGTTGTTCAACCACTATGCATTTAAATAAATGTATCTTGTTCTTTTCTTTTCTGAATCAGCAAGATAACATGGTCTCAGTAACAGCTGCTCAGACTCTTCTTTCCTTCTGCCTTCAAGTTGTTTTCTTTGGCTAAACCAGAGAGGCAAAATCAGGGGAATGGGAAAAGGTACAGGGCACTCCTAGTGCTTTCCTAAAGCTTTAAATTGAGTTTAATGTCTGTTGCAGAGAGCAAGAGGTGACTTCTCATGGCTGCATCTGCACCAGCCCCTCACCCACTTTAGGGCTGAGATGTTACAGAAACACTCAAGTGTCACTCAGGTTTCCCAACACTATGCCATCTGGAAGGCATCCAGATAAATGCTGACGATGTTCTTTTGCTTTGGATATTACTGCAGTGCAAACTACCTCCAAGAAAAGTTACTAGGACAGTGGGAGCAGGACTCTAAGCAGGCCAATCAGAGGCTACACCTGCACTACAGCTGGCAGCTGCTGCAGAATACCAAATAAGTTTAAAATTGCTGCTAAGAGGGGAGATGGTGCTTACTGCAGCAGTGAGACACCAGGACCTAGTCTGCTTGTCTGCTGCAAGAAGTACTTCACCATTATCAGTACAGAAGACCAACTCCAGCTCTAATATAGGTACATACCTCTGACTGCAACATGGTCAGTAATTGAATGTCAGGACCTGAGTGTTGTTCAGCACAAGTCTACTGCTCTCTGAATATCTCTGTAGGAAAAGCAAACCCAGCAAGTTTTCTGTGGAGATTATGTTGAAGTTAGATTTTCCACCTACTAGATCTGTGTATTAGGATCTTTAGGCTAATTTACCTGAAGCTGTCAAATTTAACTTGTAGGATATCACAGTATTTTACCTCTGCATGTAAGGCTTGTTAATAGGTAAAAATCAGGGCCTGGCAAGAACTACCACACAATTACTTTGTGTATCATAGATGGTATAAGAGCAGAAGTAAAGCATTTTTACTAGCAACTGAAATACCAGCATGTATTTTTAAGATTTGTTGACTAGGCAATAAGGATGTCAATCCCTCAATCCGTGACTTTGCCCTTATCCAATATGCATTAGTGGAACATACATATGATTTGAAACATCTGCATCACACTTGTGGAGGGTCAGCTGGGCACTAACATTTTTCTATATGCAGTTTGTAAGTTTTCCCTTGAAGCCTCTTCCAGAGACCATCTTTAAGTCAGAGGTGAAAAGGAGAATATGGTCTCTTCAAAAAGACTTTAGGAATGGCTTCCTTAATCCACAGTATAGCAAGAAGCAACACATCACACAGTTCTTTAAAATGGAAATATCCCTCACTCAAATAAATACCCATATCCTGTTTGCAGGATAAGCCAAAATTTCCTTTTTCTTTGTCCGAGATCCAAATTACTCATCTTTTTTTTTGGGAAAAAGAAATGTTATAATTAGAGTATATGTTCCCAACAAATGGCAGGTTTCCTAAGAGGCTCTTTTTTCAGGCCATTGAAGCTGGGCAGAGCATCATGTGGTGGACCTTCCCTGCCTCCAGCACACGTTCCTGCTGTAGTTTCAGGTGCTAAACTGGCATCACTTCCTGAACGTTCTCATCTGCTCTGCTCCTTTTGCTGTCTGGCCCTCTGCCTCTTTCCATCTTCGTCTCCCACCTTCCTCCCACAATTGCCTTGTGGCAAAGTCCATTATCTGAGAGATTTAGCTCACCGAAACCAGGAGAGAAATGCCCAAGTTTTAGCTGTCTTTCTTGTCAGCCTGGGAAACTGAGCTGTCTCAGCCAAAATGCTGCCAAATTGAAGTGGTGGGAGAATGTGGCAGAGAGGAGGCAAGAGGAGGATTTGTGAAAGGGAAGCAGGGCCTTCCCCCTTGGTAGTGTTAAGAAATGTTGTGTATAACTCCATATCCTTCAAGTCTGTCACCATCAGAAGCAGCAGTGAGGATGGAATCATGTCCCCACTGGATTTTACACACCTTCTGCTCCAATTCTTTAACCATGAAGAGGTCTCAGTTTCAACAAGGAGCTGCTAACTGAAGATACTGAGTGCCCAGGAAGCAGCAACATCTTTTTTGTGTTCCCTCTGGAGTTATTCGTATTTCACAGTGGCTCCATGGAGTACTATTAGTATCTAGATAAAACACCATGGATTTTTAAGTGCACACCTGAGAGCAATTACTTCACCCTTTGCTTCTAAGTTTCCTCAACATGCCAAGCCTTTCTAGCTGCTTTTCTTTCAGCTGCCAGCACCACAGGCAGCTAGCAGAGCCATAAGCATGACAAGGCATGTGAATGCATGACAAGGCATGTGATGAAGTTACCATCACCTCCCATTTTTAACTCTGCAGGTTAAGAATGACCCCCATCATTGTTGAATATCATTTGGAAAGTCAGTGCATAGTTAACTTTAGTGATTAATCACATCTGTGTTAAGGCAGAAAATCTAAGCCTATGTCACCTATATTTAACTGCACAAATACAGACAGCAAAAATATAGATACCAGATTACACAGCATCTATTAATATATTCCGAGCCTAAACCAGACTTGCCCATGCTCTTGCAAATTGTAAAATAAGGATGATTGTCCTTTTTGTTATTTCTTTGAGAACTATGAAGTACTCTGGGAAAAAAAAAATTCAAAATAGTGAGCTAAATGAAATAATTTTATTCCAGCTAAAATGCACCACACATGGCCATAGATACTTACAGATACTTGGGAGAAAGCCTCAAAGGGAGAAAAATTAATTTAGAAATCTTTTGCAATGGGATTTTTTAGAAAAGTGTAAAATTAGTTCCACTTAACTCCCTATAAAAATATGATGGGTTAAAGTTTGATAGTTGGCTGCAAAGTGACTTCAGTGCTTTTCAGGTAGCCTGGCAGTCCATAAGTAGGATTCATAAATGTTTAGGCACCCCAGTATCTCCAAGTATCCTCTGATTCTGTCTAAAGGACCCATTTCATGCAAGATTGCCTTTCCTACATTAGACAAACTTACTGCCTTTCTGCAGCTCCAAGTTCTGGTTTTCAAGGCCTTTGGATATTTGGAGATCCTGTTGACATCTTCAGCTCTTCAGCACTGCCTGTCACCACATCTTTTTCCCATTGTGGAGCTGTCAGAATGGCTCTGACCCTCTGTCAAGTTACACAGAGGGACCACAGGCTAAGTGGGTAGCACTGACAGATATGCATTGATGTTGATCTCACTGGCAAAGTTAAGAACTATTTTTAGCTTTTCGTTTTTAATATCCACAAACAAGCACAAAGTGAACTGGAAAGTGAATAGCATTCTCCAGTAACATTAAGGGGTTATACTCCCTGAGATGTTTTCTGTTTTTGAATGTGAATACATACATTTGGATGACTTAGCTTCTAATACCCCATATGTGAGCTCAGAGTTGAGAGCATCAGTAAAACCATTGTCCAGTAAGTGTCTAAGTGCTTTCTTGCTTTCTTTTGGCATCTGTCCTGCAATAAAGTACCTTACCTTGAAGTAATCTCCCTTTTACTCGTGGGGACCACCACTTTGATTGGGAGGATGGAGTCACTGAGGGAGAGTGAAAGCAGTGCCAAAGCCTATGGCCAGCTTAAGCATATTTGTATATTTGCATATTTAAACAGAGAAAGGAATGGAAAGCATTCCCCCACCCTCCCTTTTCAGTGGCTGTCATTTTGAGCATGGGTAGAGGTAGGATGAGGTTAAAAGTTCAGGAAAGAGAGAGAACACAGAACAGCATCCTATACATTCACTGAAACTATGACAAGGGGCTTAAAACTCTTCCCACGTATTGCCGCATACAGTACTCACCGCAAGCAGTCCCCTAAACTGTCTGGCTGTGGTTACAGTTCAGTTCTGAGCCAGGAATGGGGTAGAACAGTGCTGAGCCCAGGCAGGCTACTGTGCTTTCAGCACGCTTTGCTGGATGGATGAGACCTGGCATTCCCAATTAGGGCACTCGCACAAAGCACCGGCCAGGCCGTGGCATTGCCATGCAGCCCAGCTCCGCAGCGCAGGCTCCTGCTGGCAGCTCCAAGGTAAGGACTGTGCGCCCTGCCCTGAGCTTGGGTGCAAAACCACGGGAGGATTTAGACTTATTTTCTGTACACACTCTCTTCCTCACAGGGAAGTGCACATGGCCATTTCTGTTCAGCACCATATGGAAAGAATGTGGAAGGACGACTGGTTTCTCCCAGGCTTGTGAGGAGCTGCCATCAGAAAGCAACATTTCAAAGTGGAAGGAGTGAGTAACAGCGTCTCAGCCACAGCAAGCACAGTGTCTCAGCAAGGCAGGGAGATGCCTGGAGGTATTTGAGGTGGCTTGTAGTAGAAAAGGGATCCGCTTTTACTTTGCTTGTGATGGTCTCATCCTTTATTCTGATACAGCCAGAGTAGATTTAATAACGCTCATCAAAAATAACAAGTGATTTCATGCAGCAAATTTTGCTTGTGACTAAATGGCACTGAAACACAGAATTAGACAATTAGTTATCCACAGATTTGCTAGCCTTGATGTTCTGGGGTTAGAAATAAAAGAATTAGCATGCATTGGCAGCAATGGAAGCCAGAACATACATTCTGTATATTCCTGACTTTCTACGTTCCCGCTTCCAACAGCACAAACAATAACCCCCCAGCACCCTTGCCTTTTATTTCTTCTTAGTCTGTTTGTGAGGAAATAATTTTTGATTTCAGTTACTGTCAGGGATCTGTATAGTATCATAATTCACTGGATTAATCTAATCCTTATCTCAAAACTTTGCATGGTATTACATAGCTGCTGCCACTCAAAGCCTTCTTGCAGCTATCAAGAAAACTGCTTTGGGCTTATGAATATCACCAGCTTTGTGGATCACTCTAAGAAGCCTCATATTCTAGAGAATTCTATTAAAAGTAATTTGATCACTTTCATCTACAGCTTCCCACCTGCAAAATCCCACATTTTACTGGGCACTTTATCTGTTACACGGCTCCCTGATGTCTTTACCAGGTACAGAACTTGCTAGAATTTTTAAGAAAACTAATATTAGTGAGGTTTTTTTCATTGATAAGAGGAGGTCTGCTGTACTGAAGTAACAACAGCAAGCTTCTAACAGGTGCTGTCATAATTGTTCCTGCAAGTAAAGATCTAATTCATATGATAATCTGTCGTCATCTGGCATTTCATCCTAACTGATTTTTAATGCTATATTGATCTCAACTTCCATAATTGGCCTGTTCAAATAGTTCACTTTCTTCTTGACAGAGAAAGGGAAATGCAGGTTTTGGTTTTTTTCAGCCTCTTTTTACTATCTGGTATATGCTGTCATGGAATTTGATTCTCTGTAACTTAAGCCCCACAAAACAAAACCCAGTCCAGAATCTACATTTCTGGAGTCTGAATAAAATATAGTCAACTTGCATTTGATCTTGAAATCCTTATGTAAGCCAAGATTTCTTACTTGAGAAAATAAATAATAAGTGAAGAAACTGAAAGGCTTTAATTTTCATATCTTTAAAAAGCAATGGTTTGATTACTTCATACAAAGGATGTCACTCCTCATAATATCTCAGCCGGAACAAAAAGATAAAGTATTGTCATTAAAAAAAAAGAAAAAAGAAGGAAAAAAAAGAGAAAAAAGAGATGCTTGCAGGCTTTTGTGACTATCTTTCTGAACAGTTGTATTCTAACCTATATAAATCAGCAGCCACAGATGCAGCAGCTAAGTTAACAAAGACGTATGCTGCTCTGTGACCCTCATCATCCCTGAGCATCTGAAAACAGAACTCAGAACTATAAGGTTACTGAGAATGTGGAAAATGGCAGGCAGTCAGCTCTTTCACCAGACTTAGCAAAATTGTAAGAATAAACAAAAAGAAAAGTAAAAACATGTAACCAGTACTTTGCACATGGATGGGGGAGAGAGGAGAATTTTAGGTCATATAACAGCTAATGTAAACTACAGGGTGGATTCCTTCCAGAACTAAGCTTGTGATTATATTAATCAGACACACTAGAGCTAATGCTATACATTACACTTCCAGGATTTCAATAGCGGGTTAGAGCTACAAAAGAGGGAAACAGCCCCCAATATTGGGCACACCATTAATAGAAATAAAGAACAGGAAAATAATTGCTGAAACAGCCAGTCTGCTGAACACCAGGGAAATAGTGAGTGAGCAATTATCAGTTGTGCAATCGATGTGACCATTACCCTCTTCTCTTTTACAGCACATCTTTTGCACCTGGCACTTCAGGCAAACAGCAGCTGAAAGAGAACTCTATAACATGTCCATAATAGACTGCTCCCCTGCCTTCAGGAGCAAGTGGCCATTTCAATGGCTGCAGATGTTTGTGCAAGAATGGACACTGCTCGGTACCATTCTCTGGTAATGCCGGAGTCCTTGTAGTCAACAGCTTGAGCTCTTTAATTCATGACACAGTCTTTTTGCTGAAAGGTCTCAAGGAAATACTGATAGCTTCTGCTTCAGATGTCCTCTGCAGACTGTGTAAGGGATGTGTTGGTTTAGAAGGTCACGTTGATGTCCTATATTTACTTACAGTAAAGGCCTTCATTGTATTTTTCTGATTCTGTCTGCCTGAATGGATATGCATGTTAGCTGTGTAGCTTGCTGAATACCGAACACAGAAAAAAACCCCAAGTATGTTATAACTGGTTCTCATTAAACTGCTAAATGGAATACTAAAAGGTAGCTTAAAATCAGGTGCATTTAATAAAGTTATATTTGAATTGGCACACGCATGGGTCCCATGTGTTTTTCAGTTTGCTAGTGTTGCAAGTTTATCATGTGTATTACCTATGCTTAAATGTTACTTCACTCCAATAAAAACAGGCATCATTTACAATTTCTCTCAAACATTGCTAAGTCCGTGACCCAATTCATTAGCTAACCGTTTGAGGCAGCCTAACCCACCCATTGAATTTACTGAGTCTTGGAAAGTGATTTATGCCTTTAGATTAGATATGGGTTTGGAAGATTAAATAAAACCACACAGGGGCATGAAGTGGAGATTTTTTGAAGATACATTTTTAGTTTGAACAGAAATGTACAGAGCATTCATTCACCACAGTTCACTTTCCTTCTTAAACCTGCAGAAGTTCCAGAAAATAAATCACAGGGAGGAGTTTCATCAGTGTAATTATATAAAAATTCCACATTGAAGAATGCTGTGTGATGGGATCCATAGTGAGAAAGACTGTTTTCATGTTTCTTCACCAAAATTCCTTTGGGAGAGAGCAGAGACACCTCCGTGGGAAGCAGACCTCTGAGTCTCCCAAGGACTCCCTGCCCAGTCCAGGAGGGGAGCTGGAACCCATCCAGGTCTGGCCTCTTCCGATTCTCCGGATGTGATGTTATGACTCAGGCACGGGCATGTCCTGACTCTGACACAGATCCCAAAACAGATCAGTATCCCAGCAAGGCTGTGTAATACTCATTCATAACCAGACAGCCTTGGACATAATTAGTTGTCCCTGCAAGTCTGGAGACATTGCAGTCCTCAGATATGATGGATCTCTTGAAACAGGAATTTTACAGATTTGCCTCATGCTGCCCTTCACATTCACAGTCAGAGAAACTGCTGCTCAGATCTGGGACTTCAGCATACCTCCACAGGACATTGTTTGGTTGCTTACATGGAAACACAACAGTAGGAAACTATTTTATGTAATTTAACAGTGAGAAAGAGAGGAAAGGAGCCAGCATTGTGGGATCATCCAGCACTCTGGACCACCATCAGGTTGTGCCTAGAATAAACTTTGGCCACCTCTGTTTTACAGAAGCACTAACATGCAAGGAACGTCTACCTTTCTTTATTGAGGAAAAAAATGAAGCTAAAATAATTTATTAGAAAAAAAAAGTTAATAGAATATTTATAAGAATTAAATTTATTAGAAAAAATAATGTGGATTTTAATCAATAATCATGACCATGGTAAGATAAATTTATGCTTGCAAAGGCTTCAACAGATGTTTTTCATTGTAATGGCTGAGATCCAGAATCTTTCTACATTCTTATTTTCTTTCCTCAAACTGCAATAAGACCAGAGGTCACTCCAAATTCTTTTTGTGTGTGCGTGTGTGTTTTTTTGTGTGTGAAGAAAGTGGACATATGTAAAAAAAAAAAAAAGATTCCCTCAAAATAGGAAAATAAATCAGAAATACCACAAACCAGGACAAACTCAGATTTTCTGAGTGATGCAGACATTTGGAAATAAAAGCCAGCTGAAACAGTAATTTAGAAAACATCGCAACTTCTTTTGAAGTGAGATTTCTCAATGAGGAAAGCAACTTCTTTGGCTCAATGAAGGTGCAGTGGCACCACAAAACTCATGCCTTTCCCAAATACTTTAGAAACCCGTGCAAACTCATCCAAACCAAAAGGAAAAAATAAAACAAGATATTTGACTCACAAACCAGCCACTAAATGTCAACTGGTTACAGAATGCTCCACCTGCCAAGGCTGAAATCTAGGACAAAGATCCCAGAGGGGTCACAATCCTGCAATTCCTACTCAAACCAAAGGCCTGTTAGCTCTAACACTTCTCTCAAAAAGAGAGAAAATACATATATTATGCAATCAGATTAGAGTAGAATATTTTTTATGAAAACAAGATGTTTGTAGAAGGTGCCAGGCTGCTAGTCCCAGAAAATAGAGGGCTCTATAGCTGAGGCAAAAGTAGGACTTGCTTGTTCATCAACCTGCCGTGACCTGAGGCCAGGACAAAGAGTGCAGTCTCCCTGCCTGCTTAAATCGTAGGCTCAGGAGCTTTGGTAGCCAGCAAGGGTGCTAATTAGAGTCAACTGTGGTGTTGACACACGTGTACTGGGAACCAGGAGGAGCCCAACCTCATTTTTACAACAGTATCACACAGAAAGAGGTTTTGGTTAGTTTGATTTAATGACTTGATTAGAGTTTGAGCTGCTAATTTACAAAAGGAAGGGTGTTGTATCCACTGCCAGTCCTCTAAGCCAGTCAGCTTTGTATAGGATCAAATTTATATAACAAACCAGACTCAGCAGTGTCATAAATGAGGGTATGAATTTTGTGCCAAGTGTAAATGAGTAATAAAGTAGTTACCAGCTAGTATCTCTGTACACTGATTTGGCATTCTCCGTGTGTGCAGAAGCAATTTGGTATGCTATGGGGACAAAATTCAGTCCTGGCATAAATCAATGGGACTCACATCTATTGAACACCAGAACTGAAATAGGACTCAAAGGCATTTTAGACAGCATAGGAATTAGTGATGGGGGAAAATGTGAAGGGCATATGGATGTGAAACAGCACAGAAGTGGAAAAGAGCAGGAAAGAAGAAAGGAGACAGGAGTGTAGAAGGTGAATAGGACTTTCTCTGTTCTATTTGTTTTTCCTTTTCTTCAATTGGAACTTGAATATATATATTTTTCCCTCTGCATCCAAACTGTATGATAAACTGGAGAGCAGCTTGGAAACACTTAAAAGCCTTTTAATGATCAGTCACATATGATGAGTAACAATCATTCAGGTCAGTTCTGAACGAGATCCAGAGACCTCTGTGGAATTTCCATCTGTTTGCCACAAAGACCTACATGGGAATTTGGCCACCAATTATTCTTGAACCCACAGTGTTATAGTAGAGGTGAACTGAGCCCAACACATACAGGTTTCCAGACTTAGTTTTCCACAGCAAACAGACCCCTAACTGATAAAAGCACAGTGGCACACACACTGAGACACAAGGAATAAAGGATAATGCAAACCTGGCTGAAAACAGTGGACCACTCAGATGTAGGACTGGTAGCTGAAAGCAGACATGGTTTTACCAGGTGGCTAAGATGGTCCAATTGCAACTCATTTTGCCAGGCACACTTGCATGGTGAACAGCAAGGGAGAGCTGCACGTCTCTGCTGCTCCCCAGTATAAACTAAAGCATTCCTAGCAGTGTTTACTATTGCACTGTGCAGGCCTAGAGCAGACCAGCAAACAATGGTGCATGGTATTGCCTAACAGGTTCCAGATTATCCAAATAGTTTTTAAGTGGGCATGAGGGAGCAATGCAGAAGTTCTGCAAATTGTCACCATACATTTCAGACATTTATAAGCTCTCAGGTGTTGATCACAGTGGTTTATTTATATACTACATGCACAGTGTTAAGCCCCTTGGCACTAGCAGAGAACAGAAAGAAGCGTTTTTGTTATTTTCTGGTTAGCTTTGTTTCAGACTGAGCGCTTGCTACTGGTTTGAGACAGGAGGTTTCCACATTTTAGTAAAATCTTATGTCATTTTTGAGCAAACTTCCACTATGCAAATCTCTACAGACATGACAGGCATGACACTTGTCTCATCATTATGTATAAATGCATTTGGATTATCAAAATACTCTATGATACAATTTCTGGGGCTTCCCAGAGCAGGAAACAATACAATTCAGGATAAGGTATGGGTATGTGAAATCTCCACTGTCAGAAAGCTGTACAATTTCACTGCACTTTTTTTTTGTGCATATCACCTGCATTTTGCTACTAAACCCAGTAGGATCTAATTTACTATATTCAAATCACATTTAATTTAGGTATCACAGTATCTGAAAATATTTTGTCCACAGCATACGGAAAGGAACATGCTTATAATTGATGTGGTAAGCCTAAATTTATTGCAATTATTCACCTGTTTGATCAATATCCACCCACATTCTGTCACTCCTTGTTGGAAGTTTTATCCACATATACTTTGAGAAAAGCATTTAAACTAATAATGACAGGTTTTATCCCAGTGCAAAAGCTCTTTTCTTCTGCATTACTGCAGCAATTTGTAGAATAAATTAAAATTGCTCTTGAGTTCTTAAAATCACTCAGACATAGGCTTCCAAAGGCCATCAGAGACATAAGCAAACATATCACAGCACATCACCATCACCCACCAAAACATTGGCTGCTGAGATTTATGAATACTTCCATGGCAACAGGTAAAAATTTACAACCAAAAGTGAAATGATGATAAGTACTTTCCATTGATATATGGACCCTTAAGAATTCTTTCAGATTCTCTGAGAACAGAGAGTATGGAAACTTCAAAAAAAGTTAATCTTTCTTGTGGACTACACTTACCAGAATAAGGCTGCTGAGATTGCCTTTGATCAAGTTCAGGACAAATACAAGCCAATTCCAAATAATATCCAGTGCATCTAGCTCCTGGTAAAACTCCATCAGAGGAAAAGCTCTGGGTTAGATGATATGTTATCTAAACACCTGCCTGAATTAGAGACATCTAGGTTAGGACATGCACTACAGTTATCACAAGCTTTTAGCTGGTTAGTCTAGGGTAAGGCTTGTGCCTGAGCACACAGAATGTGTGCATTGCCAGAACTGGGGTAGGAATTCTTGCAGAGCTGCCTATATGTTCTTGCAGGCTCCGTACATTCTTGGCCTTTCCTAGCAGTCAAACTGACACACAGAGCCAGAAAAAATTGGGATGAAAGATCCTGCAGGATCCTTCCTAACTGGCTCAGTTCTGCACAGCACAAGTTCTGTGCAAGAGTGAACATGACCAGTCTCACTGGTGGTATTAAAGGTCAGTCATAATGGATAGGACAGGGGATAAGAAGAAATGGATTGGCACAGAATCATGTTAATCATGGCACCTGCACACTTCATTCAAGATTGAAGCTCGGCAGCTGCGTAAATTAGCTATTGAAAATAAAATAATTTGGTGACCAGCCTTGAATCTACTGTCCCTAAGCAGACAGATGTACTTACCAGACATACTATCATTTGTTAGAGAATGTGATAAAAAGGTGAGAATTCAGTATTTTAAAGCCCATGCACAGCATTTTAATAAATATTCTGCCAATCATGCAGCAAAAGTTCAACCATCCCCTTTAGATCAGACTAGATTTACTCAAGGCTAGTGGTTTCTTTTCTTTCACCAAAAAATTTATATATTACAGGTGTCTTGAGAAGTGAGTTCCTGGGTCATCAGATTAATTATCTGCACCCAAATCACTAAATGCCTTTATGTGCACACTGGCTCTAAAAACAGAAATATTTTTCCCCTTCCCACCATATTCCAACTGTAGGTTTGTTCCAGAATCTGACTGCTCAGATTTACACTGGGCCTGTTCATACCTGCAGAAGGAGTGTTTTTTAGAGTTAGATCAGCTTTAGAACACACAAAATTATGCCACTGGCAACTGGGGCCCACCAGGTAAGACAGCCCAAGAGTGAAAATGGTAGTAATCCTTCTCTTGCTACCATCTCACACAGTATCCTTGTGAAGGCCACAGGACAAAGGAGATGCAGTGTCCAGTTTTCCATTACCACAGTGGGGCATAGCTTGTCAAAGTCCCTCAGGGATCCCTGACTTCGTTTCCCAGGAGCAATCAGCAGCATGTTCTGAGAAAATCTTATCTGCTCCTGGCTATATAGCACCCAGCTGAGGAACAGATGGTATGATCCTTTAGAGAAATGGACATAGATGGGCTGAGGCAAATTAGACCATTCGGATCTATTTATCTGATGAGAAATGAAGCCCTGAGCTGGCATCAACCTTTCCTGAGGTGGCACAGGCAGGAGCAGAAGTGAAGATGAGTTAGTGAGATGATGAGATCAAAAGGCACCTAGTCCTGGATTGTACATCTCCATTACAGCAACTTTGGGTGACACTGGCCAGCTGTCTAGCTGAAATTAACACCTTCTTGAGGCTTAGCTATCAAAGCTGGAAGCTAGGTAATACTGGGTGATGCTGGCAGAAAACAGAGAAATCTGCTGTTAGAGTACCTTTCCAGGGATTATCCACTAACAGGGTTTTGTTAATCTTTTTTGGATTCTTGCCTGTAGCCACAGCAACACCGTTTTTCCCCGTGACCAGGGAAAATGTTGTTCACTCTTTGTTAGTGGGGGTCTGGGCAACAGCTTTAATAATTTGATTATTTCAGTTCCTACTGTTGAGCAATCCCTGAAAAAAGCACCAGTGAATAAGGAAGTAACATTCTTGCTGAAGTATTCCTAAAATTATCTTCATCCTCTGAAGTGCCTGTTCAAGAGGTCTTCAAATACCCCTACAGACCTGGTCCTTAGTACCAGCTGTAGGTGTGTGTTATAGAGAGTGGCTCTCCAGGTGGTTCCCATCTCCTCATCCTGGTGAGGCAGAGGGGTACATGGAGGTACAGGATCAGACCTTGGAGGCTGCATGACAGCTCTTTCAGAACTGAATAGCTGTGTAGGGCATTGCCTTAGCAAAGCTCCTGCCTAGCCATGAACCGATGTGCGCATCTGGGCTTGGGACTACAGTTTTGGCATAAGCACTTTGCTTTTCCATTCATATGGATTTAGCTGTGCCCATGAAAAGGGTGGCTGGGGTGGCACACACTGAATCAGGTCCTGTCTCCTTTGCTCAGGACCTTCACTTTTCTGCCTGCCCAGCGGAGTAAAAGGGAAACGCAAATGCAAGGGCAGAGACAGGTTTCTCCCAAACAGTCTCTCCTCTCCACTTCTATGGGAAACTACAACAATTAAAAAAAAAAGGAAAAAAAAAAAAGAGAGAGAGAGAGAGAGAAGAAAAAAAGGGAAAAAAGAGAAAAAAAGCAGTTGTCTTCTCCCCACAGCAGGAATCACAGTGTGAACAGCCACTGAGTGACAAAGTGAGAGTAGGAGGTTGGGCTCCACTGTCTTTATTCCTCAGTGCATGGGGCTCACAACAAAAGCCATATGCCCTGATCCTAGACATCTTTAGTCTTTTAAGCAGTCTTCAGCATGCAAGTAGCTCTATAAGCAATATTAATTATTACAGCATATGGCTGTAAAGATAAAAATGAGAAATACCTTATCAGGCATTTAATTAAAATAGCTCTACAGCTAACAACATATTCAGTGTTTGCAGACAGCAAAAAAAGATAAATTAATAGTCTTTTTGGTGGGTGAGTGATTTGAAAGGCACTCCTGATTTCTGCACAAGCAATCATTCTTCATAGACATTGAAACAAGAAAGAAGATTTAGAATAATACCTGTCAAACTATGAGGTTATCTGTGAATTGGTCATTTCGACCATTCACTATCAATGACATGCAATTTGTCCCATTAAATATTTTCTACTACCTCAATGGATGAGATAGTTTTATACAAGAAAAACAGCTGAAGAAGGCTAGGACAGGTTTGTGAATGCCACCAACTGAACTGCTATTCAACAAAAGAAATGAGACAGATTCTGCTCCTATTACTCTTGTATTTCTAAGGGACTATTCAATGCAAGATTGATCAAGTTGTCAGTTACAAATGACATCAAACAAAAACCTGTGTGGCTTATTGATGAGTTTATTTGCAGTGCTATGTTTTCTTTTTCAGCTCTTGCTGAAAACCAAAGCATATTGAATTGCTTGACATAATGAAACTGATTCTTTATCTGCCATATTTTGGTACTGACCAGTTTTATATATTCATTTACAAATGAAGCTCTAAGGTATAGTTCATGTCTCATTTTTCCTCCTTGAAAATGGTAGAGGTTTATATACTTAGAACTCAGTTATACTACTGAGCAACAGAAGTGTCTAATGAGATCTCTTAAATTTTTATTTAAAAAATTGGCTCAAGAAACAAACCCTTGATGTAGGAAAGCAATTTTACTCCATATATACATTTTGGCACAGGCAGCTTACTAGAAAACCAGTTGTTTAAAATATTAATCTCATTAGTAAAAAGAAAGGAAACTATTACCTCTTATCCTTACATTTTAAGAAAAAAGCTCACTCCAATACAAGAAGACAGAGACCTGAGCATTTCAAAACAAATGATAAAAACCACAATCTGTATTTTGAAATGTGCCTCAAATTCTGGAAAGAAAATACAGCTGGGCCCTCTTCAGTGTAGTCTGTTAACTAACCTTATCAGGTTGAAATCCAGCCCTTTCCTATAAGCACCAGGCTTTTGTAGTGTTTTCTCGACCCACAGCCAGCCGCCCAGCTCACTAAGTGCTTGCATATGCATAAACAGAACAAGGCATCCTTCCCCCGTCTGCCCCCTGAAAGCCTCAATGCTGAAGTAAAGGGGAACCTTTTAAGCAGGGTTTTAATTAGCACCCATTGTTCCCTGGCTGGCAGGACAGGCAGAATGGCCCAGTGGTTTGAAAACGGCTATCACAGTGGGAATCTAACTTTGCAATTGAATCAATCTGCAAACTCCACAGGACTTGTACACTGAAAATAAAAAAAGAAAAAGAGGGAGTAGACCAGGGCGTTAATTATAGTGGTGTATTCATACTGCCGCATTTAAGGGCCTGTGAGCATTTCTCTCATATATTTTTAAAAGGAAAATAGAATCATATAAATCCACTAGAGAATGAGACCTGGTTATACAAGTCTAAACATAAAAGTGAAATTCAGCATTAAGTCTACCACTTGATCTTTAACTTCTAGCATCTGTACTACAGATGGTTATTTCTGTAGATGTCTGAAATGGCTAACTGGGAAAAAGGGATTTTGGGAGGAAGGTATTCTTCGGCTTTAGTAGGCTTGGTATATAATAAGCAGGGGTTTAGGTTTAACAGAAATTCC
This sequence comes from Promerops cafer, assembly GCA_013398275.1. Taxonomy (NCBI): domain Eukaryota; kingdom Metazoa; phylum Chordata; class Aves; order Passeriformes; family Nectariniidae; genus Promerops; species Promerops cafer. The sequence continues at coordinate 3,761,708 of VZSE01005694.1, forward strand.
TCCGTTTTCAGTAGAGAGGTGCATGTGTGATGATGCATGACAAGATGCAGCTGTTTCAAGAAAACCAGACTGCAATCATTGACTTGAATACCCCAGATAAGAACTTGTACAGGAGGCTATCTTTTCAAAACTGAACAGGTAAAACCTGACTGACTTTTTTGTTGTTCTGCACCAGCCCAGGCAGGGCTCAGTCCCGCTCATGCTGGCTGTCTTGTGGTAGGCAGATAATTCACCTCATCATATCAGCTAGTTATTCCTGCAGAGGGCTTCTCCCGACCTTTTCAGGGACCAAACAAAAGTGTATCTTTGACTCTTACATAAAAAAAACATGGAAAACAAACAAGACCAGTGAAAGCAAACTATACCCAAGCTCATTTATCAATACCATCTGTTTGACAGATATACAGAGACTGCAAAGATGTCTGTCTAAATAGAACATAGAAAGTAATGACATGAAATAAAATCTCACCTTGTTTTAGTTATGTTTTTGAAAGATTCATCCTGTGTATTTATTTAATTTCTTGATATCCTTTAGGAACAATAGGTCCTCTATTCCATGTGAGAGTTTGCACCATGAGCAGTACTGTTTCCAGGACAATAGTAACAATAACTCAGAGACAAGAGGGCACTCCAGGCAAAAACCTATCAGTTAAACTCTGGAGTGAATAAAATAATTTTGAAAATGAAAATAAAAAATTATTGGGAATAAACCAAGGTTCTTCAAAAATCTGATTTATGTTGATTTCTGCAGTCAGTTCTATAAGGAATTGTGCCTACTTTCATGCCAAAAAATACAATAAGGTTTTCTTATTAGCACAAGTTTTCTTACTGAAGTCAGCTGAGGTTCCTTGACATCAAGATGAGGGAGCAGTGAAAAGGCCTGCTCTGAAGAACAGATATATTTATGGACCCTTTTCAGCTGCCTAGAATCTGATCTGAATCAAAACATGGATGTAGCCAGGAGCAATTTGGGAGCTACATGCAAAGCAAACCTCCTGCTGATTTGAAGAAAAATCTTTTAATTGCATGTTAAATATATCTTAAAAGTTCACAAGAGCTGGCAAGGAAAGTTTTCATAAGTTGAGAAGTATCAAAAGTAAAATTTTCTAAGTAAAGGCAAATAGAAAAGGTAAAATCAGCTCTTTTTCCCATTCCTCTCTTTTCATTCAATGCACAGGACTGGCAGAGTTCAAATAATGAGCAGCTACACAATATTTGTGCCCAGAGGCCTTATTTACTATACACAATTCATATCCTGCTCTGAAGACAGAGTTATTAAATCCCCCATGAACATTTCCATGGCTCTACTCACAATATTGTATCTAAGGGTTTTGTGAACAAAATGAATATATTTTTATAGCATGTTTCTGAGGGCAGGGACACATTGCAACAGGAAAATGTTATGATCCTTTCATTAGGGGGGAACTTTAGGTAAAAAGGCCAAAAGGACTTTGGCCATATAATTTAAAGAAGCAGGACCTGATATTTTTGAGAGTTCTTCACATTAAGAAGAGCTTTATCTGTTTGAAGAATGAGTTACTTTGTTTACTACATGTCCAAGAGGGAATATTTTTTGCTCTATAAATCTGCCCACATTCCTCCAGAAAGGCATGCCAAAGATAAGTGACCATCTGAAAATTCTTTTCTTCATTGAATGGTCACAAATCTTAGAGCAACCCAAAATTTAACAACAAGGTTCATTTCCCCTTCTTGCCATTCTTTCTTGCCCTTAGCAAACTGAGAAGTCCCTCAAACAGCAGTGTTTTTGTTAAATAATTTTGATTATATTTCCAAAAAAGCGTAGGTTCTCTGTATAGTGCAGATGATGTCCTGTGGGATAACAGAATCAAGACCATCTGGATGCCTTTACACTTAGGCAACTATCTAACAAGCTCCTGCATAGTGAAGGAAGAGAGGTAAGTTGCCTCCAAAGAGAAATTCTGAACCCCTCAGTGGGGTGGAAGGCTAGTGTCAGTCAGTGTGACTTCCCCTGGATGCCCCTATGAGCCCACTGAATGGGAGGAGGATGGGGTTGTGTACCCAGAGTGCCAGTTGGTGGTACTTCAGAAAAACAAATTTTGCAGGCAAGTTGCCTTCTGGCATTTGTTCGTTGCTTAGCTTTACAACATTATAGTCTTCCAAGCTGGTATTTAAAATAGAAAATACTTTGGGAATTTACCTCCCTTCTGTTTTCCTATCAAAACCTGTGCTGGATGTCCCCAGAGCTGGAAGGCTTAGTGCCATCACAGTAAATACTGATACTTGTGCTGTGGAAAACTGCTTGCTGCTATGGGATCTGCACCAGCCAGAGCATATCCAGCATGGGCAGCCCTGTTGTGGTGTGCAAGAGCTGTGTCCTGCCTGCAGACAAGCGTGACTCAGAAGCACTGTGATCTTTTCTTAACCCCCAGAGAAAGGTGTGATGAGGTGCACACAGATCTCTGTCTATTCCCTCATCTACCCTGCATCCCATGCAGACCCAGTTACCTTAGGCCCAAATCTCCTGCCCACCCCAATTCCTCTTGCAGGATTATTTTCCAACCAATTTCTTTCCCTCTTTAATTCCTATTGCTATCTCTTTCTAGTATTCCCATTGCTACTCAGCTGTACAAGCCTTTTTTTTTTTCCCCTTTCATTCAAATACAACACCTTCTTTTTCCATGTTTCTGAGAGCTGGCAGGAAATCCTTAAGGACATGGTTAAATGGATTTGATAGCCTAAACAGTCCCAAACAGTCTATTTCAATTACATACCCAACTCAAGTGCAAAAAATATTCTTTGGAAACAGAGTTACCAAAAGCTTAAAAAGTTTCAACTGAGAGTTTTCAAACTACATTTTAAAAAGGCTTAAAAATTGGCTGGATTTGGGCAACAGAATAGCAGAGCCTCTTTTTACACAAGGCTGTCCCAAGTCACCACACTTTCTGTCAGAAACGTGCGTTGTTTTGTATTATACAGGATGGGATCCTTTCAGATGGGCACCTGAGGAGTCTTTACCTCAGAATATCCTATATGAGAACATCACTGTTCTCATTGTTCATCTAGCAAGCTAGAGAACTTTTAGTTGAAGAACATCCCATCTCTAATGTTTGATGGCTGAGACATTGTTTGAGAATATGGGACATACATGTTTAAATCCTCTGGAGGAGCAGAAAATTGATTTCAGCTTTCCAGTTCTGGAAAAAAGACTTAACTGGTAAAAAAAGGGAAGTTACCAACCTTGCTTAACTTGCTTAAAATTCCTCTTCATTGCCTTTCCCAAATTAAATGCTAGTTAGGAAAAAAAAATTTTTGGGGTTACCTGCAGTCCAAATCCCAAAGGTGTTTTCTATCCTTTTTCCTCTCTTCAAGGACAATTTGAATGTTGGAGGTACCTATGATTTCCCACAGGAGGTGGCATCTAGATGCAAACCTGGCTCATATGGGACAAAAAAGTCTTTGACAGCAATTCCAATGAACCTGATTTGGAAAATGGATTCTAACTCAATACCTGAGAACCTTAAGAAAGAAGGAGTGGAGAAAGTTTTATTAAAAGCAAATATTTCAGTCACAAAACAATTTGTTGAAAACCTGTTTTCCATAGGAAAACAGAATCGATGAAAAGTGTTTGATCAAACCTAATAACTGCCCTAGCAAAATATGCCTTAATGTTGAATTTGAGATTTCCTGCCTTAAACACAGATGCACCATTCTTCTTTCTTTTCTTATATTTAAACTTTTTCTGTCACACTGTCTGAAAGTAAAGAAGAAAAATCAAATAATACCCCTATCTTTCCTTTGGGAGAAAAAATACTGAGGAATTTTTCATTTTTAGCTCTGTTTTACTACAGATGGCAACACATGGCTTTAAAAGTCAAGGTCACATTTAGCTAGTTGTCATGGTGAATGAAAACACATGGGAAATTGGGCATATAGCATTTAGTTTGACTTTCTGGGAGAAGTAACATACAAGAAACCCTGTCACGAAGAGTCTGTGTTTAGCCAACCCCTGGTACCTTTAACAGTCATCTTTTTGGCACTCGTGTTTAAACACAGTAATGAACCTTTTCCTCTCCTCATCTGTAAATCAATACCACCAATGTGTCCCTTAAGAAAATCATTAACAAATTTTATAAATGCCTGACCAGTCAATAGAAAGATTTCCATTTCAATTGCCCATGGAAAGAAACAACACTCTTTTTGCAAAATACTCAGAACAAGTTCTGGTTGTGCATTGCAGCTGTTTTCAAGATACATATTTAATGACACATAACTGACTCAGTGCTAAATGGTTTTTTTTGGGAAAAATAATAATAATTTATGTATCTGAGAGTTCATAATGATGGTTTTCTCCAAAGAAGAAGTTGAAATTAGCTAAAAAAAAAAAAATAGGGAAAAGGCAATTTCCAGGTAAATCTTTCTTCTTTTTAAGTACCTTGAAAGGATACCTGAGAAAAGCTTTCTTAGCAAAGCAGCTGAACTCTTGCAGATTAGGTTCCCTAGAGGAACTCTTCTGGTAACTGTCTGCTCTAGGTATTACATTAAAAAGCTGGCCTGGAGAGCACAGGGGCAGCATTATGAGGAAAGGGCATGATAGGCATCAGCTGAGGAAAGACCAATATACAGTTGCTGTTTGAGTATTCTCTAGAGGCTAAAAACCATTTGAAGACATTGTAAATTGGAAAGCGAGACAGTTTGAATTTTCACTGGTAAAGTTGAGAAAAAGAACACTTGCTGAAAAAAAGACAGCAGAGTGCAATTTTTACAGTGCCGTACAGCAGTTCACAATAAAATCCTTTTCCTTGAGGGACCGTGGCAGGCTTGAGAGATGGTCCCATGAGAACCTCATGAAGTTTAACAAGGTCAAGTGCAAGGTGCTGCTTATGAGTTGGGGCACTCCCCAGCACAAACACAGGGAGGATGGAGACACGATTGAGTACAGTCCAAAGGAGAAAGGATGGGGCATCCACAGCTTCCCTGGGCAACCTCTTCCAGTGCTTTACCACCCTCACAGGAAGGATTTTCTTCCTAATATCCAATCTAAATCTGCCCACTTCAGCTTAAAGCCATTCCCCCTTGTGCCTTTGCTACATGGCCTTGTGAAAAGTCCCTCTCTAGCCTACTTGTAGGATCCCTTTAGGTACAGGAAGGTGCTCTAGGGTCTCTCTGGCTTTCTAGGGTCTAATGTCTTTCAGTCTTTCTTCAGACTGAACAACCCCATCTCTCTCAGCCTATCAATTCTCTCATTTTGCCCCCTGCCCTCAGGAAGGAGAATGTTCCAGCTCTGTGACAACAGATCCTTCCAACTTACTTTGCAGTTTGATTTGTCCTCTGCTTCTTAAAAAAATATTCAAGAGATAATCTGGCACTATATTTATGCAGGACCGTGGTAGGGATAAAGGGATTACTAGCAGTACTTCTTAAAACAATGGAACTCAGCATTCCTTGATGGAGTAAATCAGAGAATGAAGAGAAAAAGTGGAATGCACAAACAAACACCAAGCTGCAGTTTATGATGGGACTGATTGAGAAAATACTATTTTCTAATGCAGGCTCACAGTTCTGTATCTAGCTCAGTATTTTAATATAGAAGTGATGAACCCCACATTTTTGCTGGTTGCAAGGAGTGCCACAGCTGACCCATGGCTCTGCAAGAGAAATAAAGCTGGTGTTCATGTGAATTGCCTAAGCATGCGGAGAGACAGAGCAAAGAATGAGAAGGTATAAATGATAACATCTAGTGACCCCAGAGCACCCTAAATAGGCAAAAGGAAAATAAGAAAAGAATGAGAATAAGGATTTCTAACAGCAGTGGCAAATTCCTTATTAATGTGTGCAGACAGCTTCACGTGTAGTAGTGACTTTGGAGTGGTGCTTTCTGACAGCTTGTGCCAGAGCCATTTTGTAATGTTAAAAGGCTAATTAGTCAAGAGGAGGGAGAAGGGAGCCAAGCAGACCATTGTAATAATTCCAATTAGTCTTGTAATACTTTCTATCATGTACTGTTCATAAACAACAAAGAAAGAAATTTTGTCACATTATCCTATGCTATATGATCACTCAGAGAGAAACTCTAATCAGATGTGTAAGCACAGAGCACGGTTCTATTGCTGCTGCTGTAAACAACTGAAAATGCCTTTTGGTTTGGGCATACTGAATAGAGCAAGGGTCAGTTTCATGGTATCTCTCACTAATACAGGTTTAGGTACCATAGATAATTAGCTTTTTCTGTTGTACTGAAAGTGTAGAAAATCCTTTACACAAAGGCAAAAATAACAGTTAATTTCTTTTAAACCCTTGAAGTCCTGTCTCTTGCCATACTTTTAATATCCTTAAACAATGACAGAGCAGAGACAGAGAAATCATTTCAACTCTGCCCATGTGGTGTTCAGGCAAGAGCCCACATTCTCCAAGGTCAATGTGCTTCAGGTGTTTAAGTGTGACAGGAGGACATAACCCTGATATTAATTGCACCTCCAAAGTGACTACTTCTTCCAGCAGCTGCAAAAGGAGATAGTTAAGCTTCATTAGCTAAATCCCAGCTCTACTTTGGATGCTAATAAAGGATGTGGTGTAGCTGTCAGACGGTAATTTTTCCTCCTTGGAATCAATACAGCATAAATTGCCCAAACACTGCTCTGGTCTGAGGGGAAAGTCTTCATAGGTGAAGCGTGAGATCAGTGCACAACTTTTCATCTTTCATCCCAGCAACATTATTTCTACCTGGCACTTTCAACCATGTAAATGATAAGCAAAGAAAGGCATCTCCATCAAGGAAAAAAAAAGATAACCATTAAGACAAAAAAAGTAAGAGAATTTTTGTTGAAAATGGAGTTGTGATGAAGAGTTAGTGCATCAGACAAGAACCTGAGGATAACATGGGCAATGAATCAGAGAACATGGGCTAAGGAACACATCTCATGGAGCCACAAGGACTGCTGGGGACCAGGATGCAGATGCAGGAGCAGTTGTACTGGGATTAAATATACATGGGTAAAGAAATGAAAATATGTAACTTTCTTGTTCCCAAAACTTATTAATAAAAAATATGCACTGAATGGGCATGTTTCTGGTCATGTTAGCATGAAACCTAAATCCAATTACTGTTTCAATTAATAACTTGCAAATACAGAATATTTCAGACAAAATCTGCACATAACACCAACATTAGCATATATTAATGAAGACAGAGCACATGTACATCATAGTGGTGTCAACTGTTGGATAAGACAATCTTTTCAAAAGATAAAATTGCTGTGACTTTTGGCTACTGTGGACTTATAAAGCTAGGGCATATGTTAAAATGGCATTCTGAAATCAAGTTAGAGTAGTATCTTGAAAAGCAATCTTTCTGAAATAATTTAGTGTCAAAGTAGGTAAGCAATAAAACATAAGTGTTCACTATGAGGCTGTGACAAAAGGGCTAATATAATCCATGGATGTATAAATGTGGGACAAATGGGTGACATCTTCATTTTTCTCTATAGCAAAGATGAATTCATTAGAAAGGAAGATATATTGGAAAAAAATTGAACTTTTAAAAGCAGAGTCACAGACTTATTCAGAAGCCATAGAAAATACCCTACTGGGAGAGACTTAAATACTTCAACAGATTTAGTCCATAAAAATAAAACTGAGAGATGCTTGACTACAGTAGAGTTATAAGAAGAAAACAGAGCAGTCAAGAAGGTATAGTAAAGGTTAAATGCTAAAGCTGGACATATTTATATATGAAATTATGCACTTTGGCTTTTCACACAAAAGAAGTGATCACCCTTTGAAACAACAGAAATTTTGAAACTTTTGCTGTTTGAAATCCTCATGTTTTTCAGAGGGATATGATTTTCCTGTGTGTGTGTGTTATGGACTAAGTCTAGAACAAGGAAAAGGGAAATGTCATTTTCACTGGTAAATCAACTCATGGTAGGTACACTTAGTCAAAGCTGAAAAACTGTGGGAAGTAGCACTTCAATTTTAGATGTTTTCTCTATTTTTAAAACTTAATGAAGGTAAATTTGACCCAAAGCTATGAGGCTTCTGTCAAGCTGAATTGCATCTTTTGTTTCATGTACTGCTTTACCAACATGTTTTGTCTAGCTCTATTCAGCTCAGAGGTAATACTGTGAGATTTAGTGTCTTTGATTTACAGGTCTGATGAGACAATCAAATCATCTTGCCAAATTTAAAGTCTATAAATCTATCAATTTATTCTTATTAACAAAGGAACTTTTCAAGCTGATGTTTATCTACTGAGGTTTAATAACTTCTTCTTTTCCTCATAATCAATGAATACATTCTCTCATATATTTCACTTCATTAAAAAACCATTCTCTTTATCTGCTTATCTGGACTGCTGGAAAAGCACATCCATTCATGCATAAACTATTCAATGAATTTGAAAATAAAGCTTTATGTTTAAATTAGCATCCCACAGTCTGATTCTGATGATTCCCTGTCTTCCCCATAAGTGATATGAATTGTAATACTGGGTAGTGTGGACTAGTCTTTTAATGACACCACATCCTTTGAAGCAAAAATAGTTTGACAAAAGTGTCATCAGACTTGTGGGTACCCTGGCAGCAAATACTGATGGTTCTCATGAGAAATTTTCCTACAAACCTGAAAAGCAACAGGAAGAATTTGAAAGCTGGGAAATGCAACACTAAGTACTTGGCAAAGTTCTCTTTTTATACTTAAATTCTGCTCTTCAAGATACCCCTCTGGAAGACAATGCAGGCGTCAGACTTCACTGTCTGTAATTGGAAAACTGGGTTGCCTAATCTGTATAGGCAGAAGGCAAAGCAGAGTTGAGGAGTTTCTATGGAGATGGGAATTGGTGAGGAAGAGCATTTTGTCCTGATTCATCCTGTCTTCCTGATTTTATAAGGGGCCATTATAGCCATTTATCTCTCTCTGAAAAAAAAAAAAGATGAAGTATTTGGAAGCAATAGTGAAAGCATGGTTTAAGTTTCACCTCAAATGAGGATGTCTGGTTTATTTTCACCAGGTCCAGCATTTCAAAATATAGTTCACAACAGGATTTGGTTCTTAGACCTGACAGTGTCTGCTAAATATATATGAGCTTGTAGGCTGGTTTTGACACTCAGGAAGAGGTAATAGAAAATAAGATGTATTTTTCAAGTTACAGGAATCTCAATAACACTAACTATGCTATCAAACAATTGTACCCTACTCAAACTCCCTGCAGAGCATGTCTGTTGAACATATTTTTGATAAGTACGTGTAAATGCAAAAAATGTCTGAGTTACTAACTAGGGCACACAAGCATGCAAATTAGAGATTCTTTGCATCTGTATACCTGAGGGATGGCTGGAAAGTTTGAGTCAGATTTCTCCAGTTTCAGAACACGTAGGATTGCTCAAACTCTTATTTCCCTGTCTTCTCTGCCTCTTCCAGGGAAGTTTTTTTTAGGAACTAAAATTTATAACTGGAAAAGGAAATTGTTTGCAGGAAGAGAGATCTCAAAGCTGGATTTTTCTTTTGAAAGCCATTTGTTTGGCTGCTGTTACTGTGCAGGGGTTTGAGGCTGTTCCCTTATCTACACATGTATCTTTTGAGAGACTGAAGAACTGGGGAGAGGAGTTCAACATACCTTGATGGAGTCATCAAAGAGAAATATATGCCTGGCTTCAATTTAGCTCAGTCCAGGAACATAATAAATGTGGTGGACATAATACATGTGGTGGGTGACACTCATTTTCAAGGGCTTGTAAAGAAATATGCTTCCCAATTTGTATTCTTATGTAAAAGTTTTTCCTTTTGAATCTGTGAAGACCAGATGTTTTTTCAGGCTTTGTAGCACAAGCTGAAGAGGCTGAAGGGAGCCCTTTGCCTTGCTCCCCCCACGCTCTCCCTCAGCAGCAGTGGTGCAGCAGAGTGGGATACTGTGAAGCTGATCCTGTGCTACTCTCGGAGAGCACCAGTGCTGCCCCGCATCCCCGCGGACTCCTTTATTAGCCCTCCCAGCTCCACAAGCACGTCCGATACGCTTTTGAATCTAAGCTTGATTTATTTAATAAAATGGGCTTTCCAGGAGAAAAATGTGAAAGTCCCAGTGGGAAGGAGAGAGGTGAAGGGAGGAAGCCCACAGAATTGCAGATTCTGGTCCACCTTGCTGAAAGCTCACACCAGAGCTCAGGGAAGGTAAAGGGCCACCACATAAAACAAGTTCCTCAAAAACTGGGAAGGAACAAGGGTTAAGAATTTCCATAAAGCCATGTAAATCTTGAGGACAGGAACACCTATGTGTATATATAGATACATATCTCACAATGACAGATAACCTGATCACAGTAGTTTTTTCTGAGTTTATTCTTAACATGCCCATCCCCTTTGTTTTTAAACTTTTGCAGTATAGTTTCACTTCCAGTAGAAGCAGGATTGTAAAATAAGTTCAGATAATACAAAATGATCCATATATATTTCAAGGAATAGAATTTAATAGTTTATTTCAGTGTGCAGAAACAATAAAATTGTGAAACATTCAGCTCACATTAATAGCAACTAATACTTCGTTACTGTTTCCAGTAAAACAGATCCTTTTTTAATATAAAGAAATTATTTTATACTAAAAAAAACCTAAATTATACTAAATAATATATACTAACTAATACTAAATATACTATACTATATATACTATACTAAATAGTATACTAAATAATATATACTAAATAATACTAAATTATTTTATATGAGGCATTTTCAAAAGCAGAGAGGAAACAAAGATTATGACCAGTGATCTTGTTACTAGCTCATGGATTCAGAAGATACTATTTGCAGTATAACAATACTGCGTGTTTTTTCGCAAGTATAATAAATCACTTATTATTTACTTATTAAAACTTTTTCTCTTGGCTCTATTTATTTCAGATTTTTACAATTACACAATCTTACAAAAAGATTTTGAAGCTTTTCTAAATTAGATTGCTAACTTCCCCCTCTTTTTAGTAAATCAAAAATATTTCAACTGTGGTAGACATACAGTGGCTTTTTTGCCAGATCCCTTCTCTCTTCTTCCCCTGTCTTCACAAGCCATTTCCTCACCTTGCTTGCCAGGACAATTCAGGAGCCACGTTCTCCTTGGGCAATGTATATCATCCTAGCATTTTGTGGTTATACACATTTTACAGACTAAAAGATGCCAGGTAAGCCACCACTAGTTTTCTTTCTGTTTGTTTGTTTGTTTCTTGGAAACAGGTATAGCAGGCCTAAACTCATTAAAAGTTATACAAAAATCAGCAGGTCAGCAGGGTAAGAAAAAGGATGCAGGAAAATCTGGCCTCTGGTAGATACAGACTACAGCATTTTAATTTTTTTCAACACAGATATTCCCAGTAATATCACAGGACCTTTAAAGAAAACAAGGTGGCACTGTGGTGTTCAAACATTGCTTTTGCAACCTACACACCTCACATTCATAGAAGCTCTACTTTCCTACAGCTGTGGGGCAGCACAATCCCCAGTCAGGGGGAGAAGATGGGGGCAGAAGGTAAGGGAGGGGAAATCCAGAACAGGGCAAAAGATGGGTATTGCAGATGACAGAACTCTATGATGGTGCCTAGTAATCTTGATCTAGTAATAATTGGATCTCGATGCAGCAGCCAAAACATATGTCACTAATCCAAATTTATAATCAAATTGAAGGAGCTAGAAGGCGTAAAATTAATTGTTACTTCCTATAATTTCTTCAGGATGTGACACCAGAAAAGCCAAAGCAATAAAAATTCTTCTAGTCTACATGCAGGAGCCATCAATGGAAAAAAATTAAACCAGTCCATGCTCCAGTCTGCTTAAAGATGTACGACATGTGAAAACATACTGCAAATAAGGCAAACTCTGCTATGCATGACTGAGAGCAGTAAAACTGACGAATCTCAACTATACATGTAAATATTTGTAACAAGAGCTAAATGTCATCAGGTTCTGCTTTTCTGATAAGGTGTCAGTTTTAGAAGACAGAGTAGCTTATCCTTTTGTGATGAGCAAACTCTTGAGGCAGCTGCTGTCCTTTATGCCTTATTCATCTCCGCCAGACTAAAGAAGTGTCAGTAAGAACAGCAAACACCAGCAAGAAGAGTAGGTAAAAGGAGGAGCTATAGCTCTGGATGCAGCAGAGGTTGGTTCCTGAGTCTCAGTGAGATATTTCTACTACCTGTGAGCAAGAGAAATGCCTTCTGAGTTTTTCTCTCAGGAAGATATTGGGGGAAACCCAGCTAGAGAAATGCACAGCACAGCAACTTCCCAGAGTTATGCCCAGGCTTTCCAGCTCCTTTTGTATTGTCTCTTTCTTCTGTCTCTTATTTCTCAGCTAGGTATTTTAACAGCTTCTCCACCCATCTATCTTTTCTTATTCCTCCTCGTTTTTCTGTGTCCTCACCCTCCCTCACTTTACCACTTGTGTATTCTCCTCGCAATTTTTTTCCTCACTGTCCCTCCAAATATACCATCTTTCTGTTCCCTTCACTTTGCCATTAAACCTCTATTCTGACACATCTCTTGTCTCTGTAGTTGGCAAGCTCTTCAGGAGAAAACCACTGGGTCTTCCTAGACCATGTTGCCATGAAAAGTACCAGTAGATCTGTGATCAGCAAGGTTTTGACCCAGAGGAGGTCACACGACTGAGCTTTGGGAGCACCTGATCTGGGGTTTATGCTGACTCTGCCAGTGCTGAGAAAACAGGCTGCGGTTGCTTTGGTACCACAGTGGATGGCTGGGGAAAGCATTATTTCATAAAGCATCAGTGTTTTGGCTCCTGTGGCTCTGGTGCTTTTGATCCAGTACTGGGAAGCCTGAAGCAGGATTTATTGTGTTCTTGAATGACAGCCCAAAACTGTGGGGGACCTAGCAAGATGAAGTTTAAGCTCAGCTTGCTCCTCAGGCACTTTTGGAAGAAGCATTATTTTAACACTAATGGTAATAGTAGTAATAATATTAATAATTACTCAGTTCTTTAAGCCAACAGCCATTCAGCTGTTGCCTAAGTTGTTGAAAATAACCTGGAAACCTAATCAGATCAAACCACTCTCTCTGCTTCCTGGAGGGGAAAGCTTCTACCTCCAGCATGGTGTTAGAGAGGAGCAGCTGCAGCTGCTTGACTACCCTGAAATCTGTTGATCAAAATTTCACCATCATTTCCCTGCAATAAATACCAAAAGCCTATAAAAGGCTGCAAACATTGCGTAACAGGAAAAAAAAATTGAACTAAGAGCCCTGCAAGAGTAGCTGGACTGATGCTGTGCTTGGAAAGGAAGCTCCTGACTAGGTGGCAGAGCATCCTGTGGTTTCAGCCTGCTGGGATTCAATACTTGTTTGAGCACAGAGCTGACCACATAGCTTACTGCTTTCAGCACATCTTCTTTTCCTCTAGACTCCCATACCTCTGCCCAGGGTCACCCAACAGAGCTGTACCATCTGTGCCCTGTGAGCTCTGCAGTGCATCTGTGACTGCCAAGTACACAGTCCTAGCAATCTGCAGCTGGCCTGTGATAAGCAATGATGTTAGCTAAGAGACCTTGACATGGGGACAGTGTCTCCTTTCTACATTCAGACAACAGTTCTGCATGGGAGGAGAAAAAAGAAGACAACACAAAAAGAAAAGAAAAATAATAATAATAAAAAAAAATTGGAAACAAAAAGGGGTAGCCCTAATTCTCTGAGTCTAATCTGCTGTAGTGTCAAAGATATCACATGGTGTTGAAGTCAAATGAACTTAAGTGTGTTCAGCACATAAAAATCAGACCTTTCTTATGACTGAGATATGAGTTGCGTAACCACAAACCCCAGAATCTGTGACAGTTCAAGCACAATCAGTTTTTATATGTCTGAGTTCTTGGACAGCTGGATCTTGGCTGAGCTGCACTGTGGTTAAAATTAATTGCAGTCCTTTGTCATATTACCTTTGCTGAGGGTTAACACCCTCCTCTGAGGCTGAAACAGATGACCTGGGAGAACCAGCTGCGGCATAGCTCAGAGCCACAACAAATTCTAACTAACCATGATCTTTTTCTAGCATATACCTGCATCTGGATTGTGGTACAAAGTACAATGGGATTTAATAACTGCCATTAAATTGGCAGACAGCCCTGCTCCTAGAGAGGGTCCATATATTGAAGAACTATGCAAATTATGCAGTATGCATGTGACCAAATTCTTTGTAGAGGAAAATCCCTGGGACTGTGTTAAATTAAATAGGATTATGGCTTTCACTAATCTGTATCCAGTGTGACCATACAAGGGTATTAGTTTGATAATATTTAAGGACTTAGCTCTACAGCAGCAGCAATCGGCTGTCTAAGCTCAGCGACTGTGTTGTCAGTGAAAATCTCAACTACTGAAGAGATTGTTATTTACATTGCCCGAATTAAACATGTGACACTCACCAGCTGGCAAATTAAGCACAAGAAAGTTATGCACAGGTCAAGCCATTTTTTCCTTTTGGAATAAGTAGAAAGAGCAAATGGTGTGATGTGACTCCTGTGAGCAGCACTGCTGAGCCCTGCTCTTCTGAAGCTGTGGGCAGTGCTCTCATCAGCTCAGTGGGAGTGCAGACAGACCAGTGTGATGTTACCAAAAACCTCACCCTTTCACCCCAAGTCTTTTCCCTGAATGGCAAAGATGGATTTTTAGATTATTTAGCAGTATAGCATGGTTTCTGACCTGGAAGCTGTCCTGTCAACTTGGTATTTGTTTACCAGGAGTTACAATGCTCGTCTGTCTCCAGTCACTGAAATCAGAGGTAATTGTGGTGTACCCTGACAAACACTGTCATTGTAATGACTCTCTCCAAAAAAAGCAAACAGAAAACTCTCTTCAAGCCCATTTCTGCACAAACACACACACGTGTGTGTAAATTCATATGTATACATGCTCAACTGGAAAATATTAAGAGCCCTCTCAAACGTAAATCCTAGCAATGAAATTTGAAAAACAAGCAGAGCAGGAAAAAGAACTAAGCCACAGCTCGGTTTAAAAGCCATGGAAATTTTCCCACTGATTTCAGTGAAACAAAAATTTTCATTACCTGTATTTAAAGTAGTATTATTCCAGTAAATGGAATAAGTCAGACTTATTCCATTTACTGACACAGTCAGACTATTTTTCTATCTTTTACCGTATTTTATTGTGCTAAAACTATAAAAAGTCTAAAATAAAACCTTCAATTATCTTGTACGCATGGAGTTTTTACCAAGAATAAAGTAAAACTGATAATCTGCTCGTTTGAAATTACTCCAAGAATGGGTTATATGAAAACAACACCTTTTCCATTAGAATTCTGTTCTTAAGGTATTCAAATCTGCATGTTTTTAACAGAAGAGAAAAACATTTTAAATATTTCCGTCACTTCTACAGCCAGCACAGCTAAAATAAAACAATATGTTTAGCATCCTCTCACGTCTTTTGTTGTTACTCTACTTGAAGGTCACATTTTTAGAAGAGACATCTATATAAATCCTATTGAGGATAACTCTGTGATTATAGTGCGGGCTGCAGAATGATCACTCATAAAAATATAGAGCACAAGATGTAGTGGGTTGATTCTTTACTTCCAGATAAGGCTTGTAGGACTGCCAGGACAAAATATCCTTTGTGTTTAAATGGAACAGCCATGCAGCAAAGGTCAGTCAGGGACACAAGCATAGAAGAAGCCCAGAGCACCCTTCCAGTCTCTTCCAGCTGGGTCCATCCTTTGCACAGCCCTATCACGACAGATCTAATCTGTCCCATCATACTAAAATCCTCATGCAGCTGGCTATGTCATATTAACAGGAAAGATACAGTGCCCAAAGTAGCCTTATTCATTTGGGCACCACAGGTGACTTCTTCAATTGAAAGTTCCCTGCAATGTACGGTGCTGTTTGGTCTCCTCGCTGTCGTATCTCCTCACTTCTAACTGCACATGGTTCATACAGCAAATACAGCTATGATCCATCCAGTTACTCTGCACATGCTTCGTAAGCTGACAGCGAACTCCCCGTTTCTTCATTTTGTTATTTAACTCACTTTTATTCTTATCTTCTGATGAGTTAATTGGTTTGCTATGGGGTTGAGTGACCCAGATAAAAAAGCTAGGAAATATCTGAATATACCCCAGCTAATTTTTATTCTGGCTTAGTCAACCAGGTAGGATTTTAAGCCAAAGGGGTTAAAGAAATGCAAACGTGAGTTGGAGTCTTACCAAATTTCCTTAGACAGTTTTTCCTAAAATCATCAGGAACGCTGCTTATGCTTCCTTAAGCTTTCAGTATGCTTTCCAGATGGATGTTTTGGGATCCCGGCTCTATAAGCAAAACCATCCAGCTGCAATAAATGTGTGTCTGGACAGGTTCTTCATTGTACCCCGGAGCCACCTGAACTTATGGCAACTCCCATACTCATACAGCTATGCCAGTGCTAGGGGCTCTTCTCCAGAAGTCACACAAGCTGTGTTTGCTCCTGTTTTATTTTTCATGTTAAAACTCAGAGAAAAGTCTAGCCTAGATAGCACAGATTTAAGCTAGAAATATTTTATTATCACATTGACAACAACAATGTCAAATGGATAAATGTTAAAACACATTTATTTAAAATAACATTCAACAAGCTATTCAGAAAACTCTTTACAGTTCCCATCCCTACATTTTTTAAACACAATGAGGTATTTATAAAGGATCCTGACTTGAACCACAAAAGTATTTGACTTCTAAGTAAATTACTATACCATTGAAATGGCACAATCGTAATATCAGTGAGGGCAGTTTCCAGAGCTGTGTACTATAGGTGTGGAAAAGGGCTTTGGGCAGGATCAGCTCTCCTGGTGAGGAAGGATTCCTAGATACTTGAAAGTCTTCATGTTGGAGTCACCTCAGTGGTGCCAAGGGTGACGGTGTATCTCAATTCAACCAAATACAGAATATTTTATCATATCAGTATTTATTAAATTCTCTGAATTAAGAGAATTTGGGTAACTCCAATTGGTGTTGTGCATTGATGTATATTCTCTAGTAATTACTTTATCTGAGAAAAAACAGCCTTTGTTTTGCTAAAAAAAATTAAAAATCCCCTGCCTCCATGACTGAGAATCTAAACAGAAACAAAACAGCTTATTTACATTAGAAAAATATTACCTATCCATTCATTTGAAGCACTGACTGTTACCTGAACAGAAACAGGGCAGAGGTTATGACTCTATGCCTCTTTGTAAATACCACGTTACATCAAGCATTTTGCCAAGAAATATCTGTGTGATTTGGCTTAATGCTTTTATGTTTAGGAGATTTTCAAATATCAAGAGAGCAAACAAAAAAAAAAAGCTGCAAACATATCTGTGATCTCACATCCAATGTGTCAAAGCAAATCCTAAATACGTGGTAGTAGCTCATAACTAATTTTGGACATGGAAAAATTGACATTCAGTACTATGCACATATACAGTTAAACTGCAAGAATAGTCTCTGCAGTGATTTCAGTCTGGGCCAGCTTGAATTCTCCTGGCAGTTTTTGGGCAGAGTCTGGGAGCTGGCACAGTACAGAGAAAAGCAGTTTGCAGGTGGTCATTGTTCAGAAAATAATGTAATTGGGTGGATGTGGAATGCTCCATGCCAGGCTCTTTAATGCCAGAGAGCAGTTGCTGGCACTGTTAAATTTACTAGAGTAAGTATAAGCCATGCGTTCCCTTTTCTCCTTGTCAAAAGAATAGGATGAGGAAAATTAAAAACAACTGCCAATATATCAATCTACACTGAGTTTTTAGGTGCAAGGGAAAAACAGGCTGCTAATCATATTGTTACAGACACAGCTTAAAGGCCAAATTCATCCTTGTTCTAAATTTACTGACCTTTATTTCTATTTCAGATCGATAATAATAAAATATTGGCAAGTAACATAAAATAAGTTCCTCACAACCTTTGAGCAATGCTTTGTCATCCAAAAAGGCTAGAATTGAAGTGGTTTGATAAGAATGAATCCTCTTAAGATGAATAGGTATGTCAGGGTCCACCTCCCACAGTGTAATATAGTTGTTTACTTCATTTGTAAAAAGGCTACCATAATTTTTCCTGATGAAAATTAATTCTCAAGACATTAAAAAAATCAATTACCTAGCAAAAAGCTTTCTTCCTAATGATGTTACGTACAGAAAATTCAATCTGGATCTTGAAATTATGGTCAGGGCTTCTCCTAGATTTATGTGTGTACCACCTAAAGGTTTTGCAGGTAACCATTTGCTCAATCCCGCTGAAAATGATGGCACAAAAGAGAATCTGCCGCTGTGAGTGCCACTTGGGTGTGAAAAAGAAAACGGAGCCCACTTTTCAATCATCATATTCCTTCCCCACTGCCACATCTATCATTCACATTACCAGCTGTAACTCCACAGAACAGTAATAACCTCTCTGTTAAAAAGCCATTTATAAATCACCATTTTTCTGATTTAAACAACTTTTTTTTTTTGCAAAAGATTCTTATTCTAGCTATGAATTCCCAGCAGTTTGAAGACAGTTTTATACCCAAGTTGAATGTCATGTATTACTTATAGAATTTGTTAAACATGCAAAAGACCAAAACTGACTAGCACTGATTTATGGGTACAATATTTCTCATGCAAAATTACACAAGTAAACCACAGAATGTCACATGTTATTTAAACTTAATTCATTTGCAATGTGACTTTGGCTTTTTGGATGTGTATATGCAGAGCAATTCTTCACAGGAATTCCATCAGAGTGTAAACTAAAAGGACTTCAAAGGTTGTCAGTTGCAAGTCATTGTAACTCATTTTACCTTAAGCATGAAGCTTGATTTCACTGAGCTGTCTCCACTGGTAGGACCTCTCTAAACCACAGTGCTGGCCTCTCCCCTGGTGAAACTAAACAAAATACCCCATGTTCCAGAGTGAACATGATTCAAGCAATCATCTGGACCTAAGGACACAGTATCAAACCGACGCAACAGGAAATGTGAAAAATTATCAGAGGTCGTAGCAAACAGTGGTATTTGTGGAACAATAAATTCTTCTTAGACAGTGTTTATAAACATACACTGTTGATCTGAATACTTCAACAGTGACTTGACATTTACAGAACAGAGGTATAAATACTAACTCATCTTTATGCCACAAAGCACATATTTTATCTGTTGATTTACTAAGATGAACCTCTTGGCACTCCTGTACTCTCAAAAGACTGAAAATTCAGAAGGATGTGGAATAATAATGATGAGTGATTAAACACAGAATTAAAAGATGAGATTTTTAGATAAATTACTTAGGAATTTTGAAATTTAGGGGGAAAAAAGGGATAGATTTAAGTAAAAACAAAATCACTGCCTGAAACCCAAAGCAACTATTAGAAACACATCACTCTCAATCTCTGTACCGGAAGATTGCAATAGCTCTACTAAAAAGTCAACTTAAATCCACTGTAAAAGGAGTCTTAATTGAGACTAAGAGGAATAAAAATGCAGCACCATTACATTATCAAATTCTATTAGAATAGTTAATTGCTCACATTTACAGTGATTTCATAATCTCCCATTATGGCAGCTGCAGGGAGGAGACAGAGCAGAGGGACATGTGAAGTCTTGGCACTGAAATCACAGAATGTATGTTAAAGGCTTATTAAGACTATTTAATCTCTTTCCCTGCTGATTATGGATTGTCCTCCATTGTACACTTCCTAGTGTTTTGTCTAACCTAGTTTTAAATATCTCAAGCAATGGGAATGTCTTCAGTTCCCTTAGGAGATTACTTCAAGGCTAGTGGATTTCACTGGCAGAGATGCCTTTTGATCTCCTGCCTACATTTGCCCTTACTTTATTCCTTTTGATTAAGAAATTTTATTTCCTTCTCTTTTTTTTTGTGTTATAGATACAACATACCCCATGAATATTAGAAATTCCTCTCCCTTCCCCATTTTTACAGTGATAGGCATTTTTTGACTGAGGGATCTAGATGACTTCCATCCAGATAAAGCCAGTAGCAAGCTGCCAGCAGTGCTAACAGTCAGTATAGTCATACTTCTTTGGCTGCTGCTGTGCCACTAGAAGTGGTTTCCATATGCAGCCCTCAGCCAGCTACTTGTCACCACCCTCTTCCTAGAGGTTATGCACACCCTCCCACTCCTGATTTTCTGGCTGAACTATTGCTAGAATTGCTGCTTAAAATGAGCCAACTTATTTAAAGCCTGTTTAAACAGTGAATTATTGCTTACCCATCTCTTTCTGACTGACACGGGCTAGACAATCCTCCCAGCTCCATCTCATCTAGCCCAGGGGAGAGATGGTGACCCCCAGCAAGGCGGTGGTGACCTTTGATGCAGCAGAAAGGGAAATGCCAATGCAAGCACTCACATTTGCCTCCCTGCTCCTGGTGTTCTGTGGAAACTGGGAATGACTAGTGATGAAACAATTAGAGATTGCAAGGAGACAGCTGCATTTTTTCCAGACTGAAGGTGCCTACCTGAGCTTTGCACAAAAGTCCCTCTGGTTTGCTTTGCATAAAAAACTTGCTTCTTCACCTACTTTGATAAGATTACTTACAGTAAAATTACTTTCTTTTGAAAAAATTTTGCATGTTTTGTTCACTACAGATGCTGACCATGACTCTGAAAAGGAGGACACACACAGAGTTGGGTGGTGCAGTGCCAGGTACCATGGTTTCTCATGCTGTACTTCCACCCTGGCCTGAGTGAGAATGGGAAACCCAGACTCCAGCCAAACAGAAGATTCAGTCTGTCACTGGAAGTGTTATGCTTCTGTAGAACACTCAAACTGTATTGAGTTATTTTCATATTTTATAAATAGTCTAGATGCCATCATGAGACACCTCAGAGATAGAAATCACTAAGAATTAGGAAACAGTGCATTTTTAATAAATGTAACAACACACAGCCCCTCTCACTGAAATAAGAATTTCTGTCTGCAAAGTATAACTATTAAGAGAAATTTAAGTATTTAGGACTCTTTAATGCTTTGCAAATGGCTGAGGATGAGGTGATAAATGCATTTTTTTTCCCTGGCCTGTTCCAAATTATAATGTTTTGCCAACACAGCTATGTCAGTTGCCGGTGTGAAAAATTCACGTCCCCAGCAGATATTGCTATGTTTGCAGAACTCCTGGTGTGGACGTAACTTTGCCAGAAGGAGAGAGCTTATATTGGCTCAACTTACATCACTTAGGGAGGTGGTGTAGCTCTGCCAGAAAAACTCCTTCTGTCAGTTTGAACAGTATGTGCTGTGGGGTGCTCTGCCAGCGACAGCAATGGCAGAGCTGTGGGGTAGACACGACCGCGATCATTGTCGCTCCATACATCCACTTTTAATTAGCTGATTAATCATCATGCCACATTTGAGAAAAGCATCTCATCAAAGACTGCTGTATTTATTGACATCCTCAGTCTGCCTGTCTGCTAATATATCAGAACTGCTACTTTGATGCCTGTCTTGAAACAAGAAACCATGTGCTACTCAAATGCATATTCTTGGAAACCAGACAGCTTAAGTTATGACCTCCTTAGGTGTGTTGTCACCCTTTTTGCAGTCATATAATTTTATGTTTTCTTGTTTTCCTTCTTGGCATCTACTGGCCTCCAGACCTGTATTTTGGAAGTCTAGTTCATCCATCCAATCCATCTAATCTCTCTTGACTCCGTCAAGGATATTTTTTTATTTATTCTGATCTAAGCTTAATTGAAAAATCTTTTTAAAATAAAAGAGAAAAGAATTGTTACAATAAATTCTCTTAAGTGTCTTTAATATGTCCTTGGTGTACTTTTCTCCAAAATATCGCATCATCTTCTTTCACATGACTCTGAATGCTCCTCATGCCTGAAATGTATATAGATAGATACTGATTGCAGCAGTTGGTTTTTGGTATCAGCTGGTTCCTTCCTCTAGCTAGAGCATGCCTGGCGGCTCTTTCCGGTGCTGTGTGACCTCCGTGTTTATGTCTAATATCCTGTCTCCATTTACCAGAGAGCTGTAATATCATGCACACTTGGTAACATTTATGAAATGTATACAAGCAATAAAAGCATTGCTTAGGGAAGCAATAGAAAGGAAAATATTGCCATGGGAGTGTTCATTTGAACTAGGTCTGCCTTCTGTACTTAGTTGCTTTGGCTCTACTTATAATAACAGTGACAGAATGACTTGCAATCATTCAATCTGAGGAGAATATACACATCTGACTAGAAAATGGAGTGGTACCTGGGCTTTAGGAAAATAGAGAAGGCATCTATAATTGTTAATATTATTACTATTATTACTGTCCAGCATGTTTCTGGATGCCACCTTAAAAGCTGATACCTGCAATGGCACCTAGAACCAGCACCTGGAAAATTCCTGACAGTTCATTTCTCTTTAGTTAATATCACACAAGTGGTTTTGAGCCAGCAGCTCTTCCGCTACCCTTGTTCATCCCTTTTTAGCTGCAGTGTCATCTACACTGTAACACTGATTGTGTTTGTTGAAGAAAATATAAAGGAGGACATCACAACCTCAAAGCATCACTGAATTTCATTGTGTCTTATCAATGTGCATATCAACAGGTGAGGAATTAGAACAAGTGGAACAGAATTTAGTTGGAGAAAGGAAAACATGGTGATAAATGGCCCTCACAGTGGTGCCATGTTTGTCTGGAAAGCAAACAAGAAAAGCAGTACCACATTTAATACATATGGCATGTGTAAATATGTTACACTAGCAGAGGATGCACTCAGAAAAACAAAAAATATTATATTTGTCATCATCTATCTGAAAAAGCTTTAGATTAAGACTTTTTTTTCCATTTTCTAAAACACTCTGAATAGTACCCTTAAACCAGTATGATCATATGCATTTAAATAATAATTAATTTCAAAATAAATTGCACAAAGACTATGATGAGTCTTAATCAATTAAAATGAAAATTAATAAAGAAAGCAATTCTAGACTATAATTAGTGCCAAAAAAGACCCACACTGAAAGTAAACTGGAAGAAAATTTCCAGTTTCACTCTGTGTGGACATCAGTGAAAAGAGACTATAATTTCTTTAAATCATATAAAGAAGCAAGATTACAATCATGCTATTTTTTGCAGTGACTTCATTTCCTGAGATTACAGCTTACTTTAAAAGTTTGCTAATAACTTAATTAACTAACAAGCTTAGACTCTGAGGCGCTTACTCCTGCCAGTCTCTGCTTTACACAGATATGGCTGTATTAAATTGGCTTTGTCACAGAACTGTTCTCTCTTCCTCCATCCCCTTGGAGTGACACAATCTCAATTTACAGGCAAACTTGAATAAACATCCTTTAAAACTTGATGATGGGATGTCTCTCTATGCCTTAATTATGCAAAAAGCTATGAAAGGACTTTAAGGAAGAAGAAATCTTTTAACCTGAATAAAGGCTTCTAATACAGAAAATGAAGCAAAAAATAAAACTCTTCTACACACAGAAGATGTGGCAGTGCAGGCAGGCCACCATCTTACTGATTTACTCTCACTGAGCAGGACAGTTACATTTCAGAGCACAAGGATATTTGGAAAGAATAGCTGGGATCAGCCAATTTGTTAACCTCTCTGCTAATACTGCAGGCTGTGGTGGTGTTTGTAATGTGGGCACCTGTTCAAAAAAGAGCGGAACAGAGGCAACTCCCTTTACACAAACTTTTCCATTTTGTGAACCACATCTGAAATGAGACCACATCCCTCCCATACAGACTGAGGGCCACCTCCCATCCCACCAGTAACCCGCTAATATTTCTGTAACAGCTACAATAACTGAGTTTATGAACTCAGCGGGGAAGTAAAAAGAAAAAAAAATAATAATAAAAAATAAACAGACCGGAATGGAAAGTTTTAATTTCTTTTCGTTTTATTTGCTGTCTAGAAATGAGACAGCTACAGCTCTCTGCAGCTGACAGGTGTCCTCTCTTTGACATCTGTCAGACTGGGAGGTACTTTGTGCACCATCAATAACCACTGTCTGCGGAAGACAAGGACATTGTCTGATGACAGCTGAGCTAGATGTCACCTGAGTGAGGACATCTAACTGCAGCATCTGTGTTAGGGTGCTGGTTCCCTCTATTACCATCAGAGAGGGAAAACCACCTCCAGAACTAGAGCTGTAAGGAAAGAGTCTCACTTGGATTTATCTGTTGTTTCCATTCACCGCCAAGGAACTCAGCCATGCACCTTAATTTTTCCTCACCTCCTGCATTTGGCACAAGTCAGGGGCCTAAAATGTGGCCAGCATTACCTATCAGCCAGTACTGAGATCTATGTGCCATAGGGAAAATACAATCAGCCATAAAAAGTGCCTTGCAAAAGCCAAAGATGCTCTGGGAACTGTCCCAAGGTGAACTTGCTGTGGGGACTGAACTTGCTGCAGCTCCAGGGATTCCTGCTCCAGCACGCAAACAACATGTGATTTACTGTATCTGTTGCAGTTCTAAGTTTAAAATGTTTACTCCACTCCTGATGCTTTATCCACTCTGAAACAAAAATATTTTCCAACAGGGTGTTGAGCTGTGGCTAACTTCATAAAATGTCTGTTGGTGACTTACTGGGAAATGAACAAATAAACAAACCAAAAAAAACCCCAACCCCAAACCATTACAACACAAAAAGACAAAAACAACAAACCACCAGAAACATTTAATTTCCTGCACAATGAAGATGAATTCCTCCGACTCTTTAAAAGTCCCTCAGTGCTCACTGTCCTTCCCAAATCCTCTATTGCCCCCATAACATGTCATTTGAAGCTCATTTTCAATTGGGCAATTAATAAAGCCAGTCTAACATAATTGAGGATTTTATTATTTACTTGTTTGTGGGGGTTTCTGGTGTGTTTTACCTGGGAAATTCCTTAGGCACCGTTTAACTCCCCTCTGCGCGGGGCCCCGTGGGGTTCCCAAGCACAC
>VZSE01005694.1:3786623-3798209 GCA_013398275.1 Promerops cafer
TGAGCCCGGAGCGCCGAGCCCGGCCCGCCCTGCCCCGCTCCCGCGGCGCTGGGAAGGTCACGCTGCAGCCTGCTTTGCTCTTCTACTGCCAAGGCACCACGGTGCACCTCGCTGCAGTTTTGCAGAAATATGTCAGCTTGCCTAAAATGATGCAATTTCATATGAGTTGGGTTAGTCTCAGGGAAATTTTATGTTATTGAAACAGATTTGCTTTATAAAGCTATTCTGTCCTGATACCTTCCTATCACCCTGGGGAAAATCCCTTGGGAAAATCCCTTGGTAAAGTACAAGTCCTACCAATGTTTAATGAATCTCTTAGAAAACATCAGCGTGGTTGATATTGTTGGGGACAATTTTATAGAAAAGACAAAGTTTTTCTAGCTTTCAGAAAGAAAGCTTCTCCAGCTTCAGGAGAGAGAACTCTAATCTAAATGAAATCTAACTCTAAACCAAGTTACTTCTGGGAAGTTATACCAGTGGTGAGGATAGACATTTTACTAAGGAGTTCAGTGTACAGCTGCACTATAGAAGCCAGAAACATTTAGCAAGTATTTTTTTACTGTTGATTTTCCTTTATAAATAACTTATGTAAGTTTTCTAATTGCAAATCTCCACCAGTCTTGACGTTTTATTTCAGCCATTGGAAGACTGTTCATTAAAAGAACCACAACTGCTCTGCAGGCAGTCACAACTCATTATTTATAATTAATATCCTTCTATATGCGGACATATAAAAAAATCTTTTCTCTTTGTCCTAGTGTTTATGGCAGTGATGTGTCAGACTGCCAGTAAATTTGAAACCTGAGGAGTTTGTTCTTGGAGTCTCCAGTGGAGATCAAAGTTTCAATAGTCACTCTCTCACTGAAAACTTTTCCCTGTATCAGGATTATTAGTAAAGTTGTTACTATAAGTACTGAGCAATATCTCTTTTATGAAGGTTGGACTATTATAACAGAAAAATAAATTATTGCTGTGCAAAAGTAAGACAGAAAAATTTCCCTGAACTGGGGCCAATATACTTCAGCAAACACTGGCTGTAAAACAAAGAAATAGTCTCCTTCTCTAGCTCCCACAGATATGATTTTTCCTCTGATACCTTGGGAGTGAAGCTGAGCTACACCTATTTCCTGACTTGCAGGACTTTGGAGGGATCATTGTCCTTCAGCAAGCTAAACCTTTCTGAAATACACTTATTTACATATACAACCCACACGTAACTCATTAGCACAACATTTATGCATGACATTGTCTTGACTCTGTCACCCTTACATGGCCAGGAGTCTGATTTTCCATCTATATCAATCTAACACTGCTGTACTTCAATGAGCCCCTTAATTTCAGTCAGAGCACACAGAAAAAGACTAGAGATATTTACAATATGAACAATAGAGATATTTACAGCATGAACAATCATCTCCATTGTGAAGTGTGATCATAGAAATGCTTTGTAAAAACTTCAGCGTGGTTAGAAAGGGACCCATTTGAAAGGATTCAAGCCACCCTTACATTTTTTAATCTTTCCTGCTTTATCAAAGTAATTTTAAACCTTCCGCACTGTCTAAAGTTAAAGGACAAACATCTTTAAAAGCCTTTCAGACATATTTATATGACTTTTCTAGTAAACATAAGATAATGATGATTAAGGCATAATAAATTATCATCCATATATGCAAAGCATCTGCCCTTGGTCTGGGAAAGTTTTTCATTCTGAAGATGTAAATTCAGACTTTCATCTTTAAGTTTTTCTGTGTATGTTTTTGGCTAGATGGTAATCATATAATACTGACAGTATTATATGAATTTTGACCTGTTCCAAAAACACTCTAGAGGACATCCCACACTGTTGGGTGAAAATAGCTTATATGACTTCTTTTTTTCCACCTTAACATTGACAGACCGATGATGAATAACAGCAACTCTCCAGTTCCACTTTGGCTCCCATGTGCAAAGACTTGCCTGTCACACCTGTCTCCCAACCAACGCATATGCTCTGGTACTGTCCTGTGAGCTTCATCAAATACTTCCCTGTATCATAACAGGTCAGCCAGTGACTCTGAAACACATCTCTGCTGTTGGCAGAAGGCCACATTACTTTTGAAACCGTCTCACTTCTTCCAAGCCTGGAAAAAATGTGCTTGAAAGAAATACTAAGAGATGAAGTTTTCCATTTTCATTGCAAAAAAATTCTGACTCCGTGTGCTCGATCTCTATTTAAGGGACTGTAAAATACCCCCAAGGCAATGTCCCCAGCAGTTGACTCCTCTTGGATTTCAGTTATGTCACTGGAGCCAGTAGGGCTGGGCGGAAGGAGGAATAATTGAATGAAACAGACCCGCCTGGTTGGAAAGATGCAAAATATCTTGACACACTTTGTCCTCTGCTACTAGTCAAGGACACGTACAGATCTCTACTGATGACAGCCTTCCCTTCCATAAATCTTGTGGTTTTATTTTTCAGTCCTAGCCTGGCCATCTTCTCACACTCACGCTGCCACATAATGCTATGGAACTGCGGGATTGATGTGGTGCTAAAATTGCCTCTAAGCAAGGTTATCAAATAAAAAGTGCTGCTTGGTTATTTTTCAGCATGCTTTTTTTTTTTTTTTTTTTTTTTAATTTTTTTTTTCCCCTCAGAGTAACTAGTCAAAAATGTAACAATTTGTTACTAAATTTACTTCAGCGCTGTTGCCAGTCTGCTGAATATGACAGACCACATTGTGTATGGACACAAGCTTAAGACAGGATTTTACAATCCCTGCTTATTCCATTCGTAAGAGACATGGGAAATATATGACAGTCTCTCCTGCCTCATGATTAAGAGGCTGTTCTTCAACTCCCTTTCCCTACCTACCTGCCATAAAATAGGTTATGAGATTAATATGAGTTTTAGTTAATTCTAACTTTTAACTCTAGTTATGGAACATTTGACAGGGGAAAAGGCTAGTGGAAATACTGAATCTATTTTATCCAAGTGGGTTTAGGATATGTAGCCATAGCACAATGAAAGACAAAATTCTTTATAAGAATGAAGAAGAGCTTAAAATATGTTTGGTGTTGGGTGAGGTTACACTACTTTATGATGGGAAAATAGAATGTTACTTCATTGTAATGCACTTCTGGGTCGATTTTGCACATTACAGGTATGACACAGCAGAATTTGTAAACAAGATTAACTGCTTTTATAGCTTCACCTTGTCATTCTTTCACAGAAATACCATCCAGTAGAAATCAAGTACAGATGGCTGAATTTCCAGACTTTGTAACAAGGTGCTTTTCATTATTATGCTGGCAATGTTATCAGAATGCCGAGAAGTGGCAATAAGGAAAAAAATCAATGCACGCACACACATGGATGTATGTGTGTGTGTATGTTTGCATTATGCATGTGTGCATGTGTAAGAATCTGTACATTGCTACTGCAGCTTCTCTGGCCTTGGAGCTTCCCCTCAGCTGTCCCAAGGTAGACAGCAGTTAGCAGCAACTATTACTTTGCCTGTTGCTCACCGCTTCAAAGCATTTTCCTTTGATTTCTTTTACTAGTTCTCTCTACCTGCCAAGCAAATGTAAGTTTTAGCTTCATTTTAGTGGTTTTCTTGATGTGGCCCTTATGAAAGCCTGAGGATTTTTGTGCTCTTCTATTTGACCCTGTTTCTTCTGTCAGTAACTCTTCCACGCCCTATCCTATGCCATTACTGAAGGCGGAATGCTATCCCCTTTGGGATCCTTGTTCTAAATGTTTGCTTGTCCTGAGATGATACAAGCAATAGGCCATGATGACAAATTACCATAAGCATTTTGAGCTCACCTCTTTTGGGTTTTTTTTTTTGTTGTTTTCTTTTTCTTTTTTTTTAGTCTTATTGATTTTCCTCCTTTTTCATGGCTATGGGATATGGTCATACACCACCAGATCCAGTTGATATTTTACCATCATACCTCCCTGGGAACATATTTAGTACATTGGTGACTCAGCTTTGCTCAAAACACTCAGAGATGCCATTTTGGTTCAATTTAGTATGCAATCAAATATCAAAATATTGCACTGAGGAAAAGAAGCTGGCCAGTTCTGCTGTCCATTATTTAAATATTTGCTTTTTTTATGCTAGAACTTTCAATACTTTAGAATAACTGTAGTTTGAAGAAAATATGAATTGATAACTAGCAGTTATACCAAGGAAATAGCCATGTAGAGTTACATTCTGCTTCACCTTTATGATACTTCTCATCTCTAAAGCATATGCTTGATTTATGTATAACAGAAATGAATATCCAAAATGAAAGGCAATGTACTTTTTGTAATCTTTGAATACCTTGTTACTTTACAATGACCAGGCAACTTTCCATCTGTAGTTTTGCAAAGAGGTTCCTGGCTGACCCAAAAAGTTATGTGTTTTATCCTTGTTGGTCTCCAAGAGCTTAGCCAGGTAAAGTAGTGCAGCTTGAGTTACTTCATCCACAACCCTCCTTTTGAAGTCTTGCCAACAGCCTCCTTTTGATTTGAATGATTTGGCAGATATTGGGGAAAAAATAAAATCTTGGCTATGCCTTGAAATATGTCCACCTTTACTTTGCTGCAAGAATCCTGTCCCTGTCACTTGTGTTGAAGAAAATTGCTAGCTGAACTTATAAACTTGCTGTGCTAGAGATGTTCTGGGTGGTATTGAGTTAGCATTGATGGCTGGATCCATGAGGCAGCTATGTAAAAAAAAAAAAACTGCTTAGGATTTTAGAAAAACCCAGACTCAGTCATGGATTGTGTACTGAGATTATGTCTAATTTCTTTGATTTAATTTCTTTTGTTGGTCATGTACAATCTTAATAAACAGTGACATATTAAAGCCTGATGGTAACTGCATTTGTTTTAAAGTGCTCATGAGCAGGATGAAAAAAGACTGAAATAGGAGATATGGTTCTGGAAATCTTATAGGAATTGCAGACCATATTCATCCCATTTGGAAATGCCATTCTCCAGCAGCTGTCTCCTGGCCACATCCCTGCTGAGCAGAGTGCCAGTAGGGGTAGGAAAGGAGAAGCAGAAATGACCATACAGACCTCCCAGGTGATGTTTGTGATGGAGAAAAACAAAACCAGTGTCACCTATGAAACACTGATGATGCTATGGCAGAAATAAATTACAAAAGGGAAGACAAATTTCATACCCTGAGATTAGTTTTTATCATGGTATCTTCTGCCCAAAGGTGGACTGTGCATGGCAATGGAGACAGCAGATGCTGTTGGATTCAAAAGAAAAATGGCAAAACANAAAAATTGTTGTTTGTTTTTTTTTAGCATTTTTTTTTTTTTTTTTTTTTTTTAATCTTTTTTTTCCCCTCAGAGTAACTAGTCAAAAATGTAACAATTTGTTACTAAATTTACTTCAGCGCTGTTGCCAGTCTGCTGAATATGACAGACCACATTGTGTATGGACACAAGCTTAAGACAGGATTTTACAATCCCTGCTTATTCCATTCGTAAGAGACATGGGAAATATATGACAGTCTCTCCTGCCTCATGATTAAGAGGCTGTTCTTCAACTCCCTTTCCCTACCTACCTGCCATAAAATAGGTTACGAGATTAATATGAGTTTTAGTTAATTCTAACTTTTAACTCTAGTTATGGAACATTTGACAGGGGAAAAGGCTAGTGGAAATACTGAATCTATTTTATCCAAGTGGGTTTAGGATATGTAGCCATAGCACAATGAAAGACAAAATTCTTTATAAGAATGAAGAAGAGCTTAAAATATGTTTGGTGTTGGGTGAGGTTACACTACTTTATGATGGGAAAATAGAATGTTACTTCATTGTAATGCACTTCTGGGTCGATTTTGCACATTACAGGTATGACACAGCAGAATTTGTAAACAAGATTAACTGCTTTTATAGCTTCACCTTGTCATTCTTTCACAGAAATACCATCCAGTAGAAATCAAGTACAGATGGCTGAATTTCCAGACTTTGTAACAAGGTGCTTTTCATTATTATGCTGGCAATGTTATCAGAATGCCGAGAAGTGGCAATAAGGAAAAAAATCAATGCACGCACACACATGGATGTATGTGTGTGTGTATGTTTGCATTATGCATGTGTGCATGTGTAAGAATCTGTACATTGCTACTGCAGCTTCTCTGGCCTTGGAGCTTCCCCTCAGCTGTCCCAAGGTAGACAGCAGTTAGCAGCAACTATTACTTTGCCTGTTGCTCACCGCTTCAAAGCATTTTCCTTTGATTTCTTTTACTAGTTCTCTCTACCTGCCAAGCAAATGTAAGTTTTAGCTTCATTTTAGTGGTTTTCTTGATGTGGCCCTTATGAAAGCCTGAGGATTTTTGTGCTCTTCTATTTGACCCTGTTTCTTCTGTCAGTAACTCTTCCACGCCCTATCCTATGCCATTACTGAAGGCGGAATGCTATCCCCTTTGGGATCCTTGTTCTAAATGTTTGCTTGTCCTGAGATGATACAAGCAATAGGCCATGATGACAAATTACCATAAGCATTTTGAGCTCACCTCTTTTGGGTTTTTTTTTTTGTTGTTTTCTTTTTCTTTTTTTTTAGTCTTATTGATTTTCCTCCTTTTTCATGGCTATGGGATATGGTCATACACCACCAGATCCAGTTGATATTTTACCATCATACCTCCCTGGGAACATATTTAGTACATTGGTGACTCAGCTTTGCTCAAAACACTCAGAGATGCCATTTTGGTTCAATTTAGTATGCAATCAAATATCAAAATATTGCACTGAGGAAAAGAAGCTGGCCAGTTCTGCTGTCCATTATTTAAATATTTGCTTTTTTTATGCTAGAACTTTCAATACTTTAGAATAACTGTAGTTTGAAGAAAATATGAATTGATAACTAGCAGTTATACCAAGGAAATAGCCATGTAGAGTTACATTCTGCTTCACCTTTATGATACTTCTCATCTCTAAAGCATATGCTTGATTTATGTATAACAGAAATGAATATCCAAAATGAAAGGCAATGTACTTTTTGTAATCTTTGAATACCTTGTTACTTTACAATGACCAGGCAACTTTCCATCTGTAGTTTTGCAAAGAGGTTCCTGGCTGACCCAAAAAGTTATGTGTTTTATCCTTGTTGGTCTCCAAGAGCTTAGCCAGGTAAAGTAGTGCAGCTTGAGTTACTTCATCCACAACCCTCCTTTTGAAGTCTTGCCAACAGCCTCCTTTTGATTTGAATGATTTGGCAGATATTGGGGAAAAAATAAAATCTTGGCTATGCCTTGAAATATGTCCACCTTTACTTTGCTGCAAGAATCCTGTCCCTGTCACTTGTGTTGAAGAAAATTGCTAGCTGAACTTATAAACTTGCTGTGCTAGAGATGTTCTGGGTGGTATTGAGTTAGCATTGATGGCTGGATCCATGAGGCAGCTATGTAAAAAAAAAAAAACTGCTTAGGATTTTAGAAAAACCCAGACTCAGCCATGGATTGTGTACTGAGATTATGTCTAATTTCTTTGATTTAATTTCTTTTGTTGGTCATGTACAATCTTAATAAACAGTGACATATTAAAGCCTGATGGTAACTGCATTTGTTTTAAAGTGCTCATGAGCAGGATGAAAAAAGACTGAAATAGGAGATATGGTTCTGGAAATCTTATAGGAATTGCAGACCATATTCATCCCATTTGGAAATGCCATTCTCCAGCAGCTGTCTCCTGGCCACATCCCTGCTGAGCAGAGTGCCAGTAGGGGTAGGAAAGGAGAAGCAGAAATGACCATACAGACCTCCCAGGTGATGTTTGTGATGGAGAAAAACAAAACCAGTGTCACCTATGAAACACTGATGATGCTATGGCAGAAATAAATTACAAAAGGGAAGACAAATTTCATACCCTGAGATTAGTTTTTATCATGGTATCTTCTGCCCAAAGGTGGACTGTGCATGGCAATGGAGACAGCAGATGCTGTTGGATTCAAAAGAAAAATGGCAAAACATTAAATAAAAGTATAAGCAAACAACAAAATTGGCACACAGATTTGTATGTGAGCAAGTTAGGATTATTTTGTCTTGTTTTACAAGCAAGATCCCAGGCACAAAATTTAGTCCTAGTTTAAATTTCCAATTCCCTAATTCTCTATTAATAGAAGTGCCTGATAAAAGATGTCACGGGTGCAGAAAACATTCCACATGAAGAGTGATTGTAACTGTCTCTGACTTCTTTATTTAGAAAGGAGAGAAATAGGAGAGGCTCAGTTGGAGAGAATCAGAATAATAAACAGCTAAACGAAGGCAGACTCTCTCAGAGCCAAGAGAGGTCCCATTTCCATGAAAGAAGAGGCCCTTCTTTGAAAGTAAGAGTCAAACCAGTAAAAACAATTACACTTCTACAAGTCAAATTGACAATGACTAAAGCTTGTCACTACAAGGTACCATTAAGATAAAAACCTTGGGAGAATTCAAGAGAAATAGAGATGAAAGACTTCATGACTAAAATGCAGAAGAATGGGAAGAAAACTAGCCTACCCACTAGGAAAAAAAAACTTCTGGTTGGAAACAGACACTAGGTTTAAGGCTAGTGTCAATAGGAAGAAATTTTGATTTGAAATAAATCCTTGTATCTCACTGCGTAACAACATTTTATATGACTTTGTATAACTCCATTCTGCTTGATATCAGTGAGACAGCAGTAAAAGAGTATCAGCAATACGTTCTCTGCAAGAGAAAACCTTTTTGATTGACTTATAAAAAGTACAGAAAGCTCAACAATTTACCATTCAGACAATAAGCTATTCTCATGGAATATATTTCTTTTTCAGTTTGCTTTCTATGTGCTAGCAAACACACATAATCAGCAAAATATAAAAAAGGATTTATAAAAGCACAATTTAAGCTTTTCTGAAATACCTTCTGCATTATCCCATGAAATCTGGATCTATTTGACTCTGGAATTGTGGGTTGGCCACAGGATGATATTTGTGATGGCTGTGAAAACACACCTTCCCCTCAGGGTGAAATGTTAATTAACATATCTGCTGTTTAGATAGAAATGAATTACCATGTCTTTTCTATTTTTTCCCCCTGGCTTCAACTATTAGTTATGACTTGGAAGAAAAGCACAAAATGTTGTTAGGTCTTGTAAAGCAAAAAAACCCCACCCCCTCTACCCCCTCACAAAAAACCAAAAACCCACCTACAAAGAAAAGCACACAAGGAAAAGAAGTGGCATTTGTCAAGATCCGTCTCTCCAAAGAAACCTCTAAAATCTATCCAATAAATCACCCAGTCTTTTCAAATACCACTTTTATGTTCATGAAAGTGACTGTCATCTAGCAGGACAGTGTTCTCAAATATATTCTTATCTGCATTGAAAAATATGAAAATGTCCAAATGTCCAAGATAGGATTCTTGGAAGTTAAAGGACCAACATCCAAGTGTTGTTTTGGGGACTATATACTGTATATTTTGGAGAAGACTTGGAGAAGTAAAAGAAAAATCCTGTTAGCAAGAGAACTATATATTTTATTGGATTTGGGTACCTAACACATCATGGTGGAATTCTGCAGTGCTGTAACCCAGATCCACTTCTCTCATCTCTGAGATAAAAAATACAGAAAGACTTCTAGGACTCATTTATTGCTTTAGGAATTGTAGGTTTTTCCCCCAGGTTTTCTGGAAGAGGTGAAGGCTGAAGAAGAACCAGATATTGTTTGCTAATCAAAACGCAGTAAAATAAATTGAAATAAAAAAAATAAAAGAAAACAACAAAAGAATGCCAAACGAAAACGCTAAAGAGAGGACTGACTGGGAAGGACTCTGTTTTAAGCTGCAGATGAATGCTTCCTTGGCAGATGGATAGGTGTTAGAATTTGACACTACAGGAATACAAGTAGCAATTAATTTTATGGGTTTTTTAGCTTGTATCACTACATAACTTCACAATGATAAAAATGAGTTGTTGGTAAGGTTGTGCTGCTGTAGTATCAGTCTTAGTGGAGTTAGATTGTAAAAGTAATACAAGGAATTGAAATAATTTTTGACAGCTGCTTTGTAAATGCATAGAAAAATGTCAGCTCTCGAGGAACTTATTTTATATGATACATGTCAAACATATTACTTAAAGAGAAATGCTGTGAGGAAGGAAAGTCTTGGATTTTAACAAAGAAGGGACAGTTAAGGACAATCTTTTACCTGTGGTTTTCTACGAATTGTGCTTTTTGTCATTTGTAATCTAGTAGCATCTGGAAATCTCAGATCACTCATGCTTCCCATATTTGCCCTGCCACACCTTAAATATTCCCATCTTTTTAAGTGGGGCTTTAGGACTCATACACTGTTAATCTCCCTTGAAAATATTTAAGTGTATAAGTGATGGATGACTTTGGAGAAGAGTCAAAGAGCTCACTTCTCCAGGGTAACTGGTGAACACAGTAATACAATCTAAATGTCTGAAACATCCTCATCATAAATGGCTTTATTGGAGAGTAAAACATGGAAAATTACTGCAATGGCAGTATAAGCCTTTTACGTATAATAACTTGATCATTACTTCAAATAACTACTCACAATTTTTTTTCTGTAACTTTCAGCAACTTTTATTTTTGTGCCAATGTGTTTTTCCTTAGATTTAATAGAGGAAATAAGTTCATTTGAAATTGCCCCAGTACATAAAAACTAACAATTTTCAAAGTAATTTCACTCTTTAAAGTAAAAAAATTATCAGAGACATATTTTCAAGAAATAACTGAATCTTAAGCTTTTATTGCCTAAAAGTTTCTATTTCTCATACTTTTCTTGAATTCAATATACAACTCATGAAATGTGCAAACTTAAGAGGCTTAGGGACTGAAATATTGCTTTATCCAAGGAATAGGGAAAGTACAGCACACACAGTTTCATGAAACTGTTTTAAAGCTGACTCAAAGGCTGTTAATACAGAGTGCTTCTGGGTGCTTTTAGAAGGAAACATCTCTGTTTGAAGGAACTTTGCACTAAACCCCAGACATTTTAGGAGTTTTGCAAAGGGCCTTTTGTAAAGATATTTATTTTCAGCGATGAAGAAGTATCACAATGTCAGTTTCTTCTGGGATTCAGTCCCCTTTGATTTATGTTTCTTATTGTCACAAATTGCAGTCTGGCATCTTTCACCAAGCTGGGATGTTCCTTTCTGACATCTGCCTACCTTCTATGGTTAAGCAAAGTAGAATAAAAAAACGCACATAATCTGATACATATTATCTTTCCAATTATGAATATGCACAACTGGAGCATCTTTCTATAAGTGTAAGTTATCTAGGACAGACTTGTAAAGATTAATGTTTTCCTTCAAACTGTGATCATTTGGGATAATGAATTTCTGGTCTCAATGACTTATTTTGTGCTGATTCAGAAAGGATTCCTGGCAGAATTGGGCCAAAATCTTTGCCAAAATTATTCTGTTATTATATTATTTTCAAGAAATAAGAATTAGCTCAACCTGAAATGTTTTATTACATTGTCCCAGTATATTTCTGCAGTGAAGGAACATCAGTTTAATCATTGAATCCAATCTCACTAGTTTCTGTTGTAATTTCTCTTTTTTTTTTTTTTTTTTTTTTTTTTTTTTTTTTTTTTTTTTTTTTATATGA